>JAOYSI010073741.1:0-53486 GCA_025775065.1 Hiodon alosoides | reverse complement strand
CAATCATACATACACACAAATGAATAACAAGTGTGGACACACACACACACACCAATGCACAACAAGCAGGCACACACACACACACACACACACAAACACACACACATACACAATGTGTGACAAGCATACATACACAATGCATAACAAGTGTGGACACACACACACACACCAATGCACAACAAGCAGGCACACACACACACACACACACACACACACACATACAATGTGTGACAAGCATACATACACACCAATGCATAACAAGTGTGGACACACACACACACACCAATGCATAACAAGCAGGCACACACACACACACACACACACACACACCAATACATATGAAGCGTGCACACAAACAAACACCAAGGCATATGAAGTGTGCACACAAACAAACACACACACACCAATGCATAACAAGCGTGCACACAAACAAACACCAAAGAATATCAAGTGTGCACACAAACAAACACACACACACCAATGCATAACAAGCGTGCACACAAACAAACACCAAGGAATATCAAGTGTGCACACAAACACACACACACCAATGCATATCAAGTGTGCACACAAACAAACACACACACACCAATGCATAACAAGCGTGCACACAAACAAACACCAAGGCATATGAAGTGTGCACACACACACACACACACACATTGTACAAGAATGTGTGCATACTAAATAAAACATGGCAAAAGCACATTCTCTTAAATGTACAAATCACAAAGAGAGAGCTTTATTAAAGCAAATATACTGAGTAGATCGGTCAATGACTTCAGAGAGAGTAAGAGTGACAGGATTAAAAAATAAATAAAGAATATAACAAGCAACTTTTCTGTGGGGTTAAAAGCCAATCACTTACAAATGTTCTCATCCATTCAGCATAGTCAAGTCTATTTCATGTCAACCAGTTCTTCCCTACTGTAGAGGTATCATGGAGTTTTATTATTTTCCAGTTCACTTATTCCAAGCTAATTTGAATCATCCCCTGCAGATTATCTACTCCCCAGCCCATATTAGAGCAATAATTAATAGCAAAGCACAGCTGTGGATAATATGGACATCAACTAGATGCCTTTTTCAATGTTTTCATGAATTTAGAAGCACTTTTAACAAAGTACGGACACACCTTGTTTCTTCCATTGTCTGTTTTCCCTTTAATTTAATTAAAACGTGTGATGGAATTTCGAGGCTTTAAAATTGTCATTTGAATTAATGGATGAGCTGAATTGCACTGAAAGGTTTGATCTTCCACCATTCAAAAGTGGGTAGACAATTCCTGTTATGTTAATGATGTGCTACAGCCAGAAATGTGTTATTAGTTCTAAAAGTTTGCCTATCTGATTAACTAGTATTAAGGGTCGAGGATGAGAGCATTTAAACAGTAATAACGGCACCATCTGACAACAGCGAACCACAAATATTGGTCAGGAAAAAAATTGACTGAAAAGTCAATGTAAGATCATCACATGAGTTCATCAGCAATACAAGTCGACCTCTAAATATTGCCTCTAGGGATACCAATATGCAGAGCATCCTTCCAGCCTTACAATAAATAAAGCGTAACGCCACCAGAACAGCAACAAAAGCGACACACGTGTGCCTGAGTAAGAAAAGTGAGAAAAATAGACCAGTCTGCCTCGCTGTTGAGCGATTAGCACAAAGAGCTGATGCAAGACTTCTTGAGCGTAAAAATACATTTTTAATCCCTCATTGGCAGTGGTGCACAAGTTGTTTGTGTATCAACCAAGAGGATTATTGCATCAGAAATGCCTGACAGTCTTTGGCTGAATCACTATTAAATGCCATTCGTAGCCACACTGGTGGGCTCTTTCTGCTATGCTCTTTTTGGGCGGACATCCTCACCTCGGTGTAGTAAACTAGCTAGCTGAATGACATAAATAATTGATGATGCTTTAAATCGTACTGTAGGATGTAAGGAAAACTAAGGGTTGACCGGATTAAGGTCATCGATAGAGGTCGCGAAAAGCGACAACCCACGCTGCAAGGACCGGATTTATCATCATCTTTGAAGTTGTCGAAAGCCATCGCGCATTGAACGCAAAGTTCAACAGACACAGAGTTCCTCTATAGGACCGTAATATGTGGAGGTCAAACAGACAGGGGAAAGTGATACAAACAAACAGGGGAATGTGAGATTTTTTGCTCTTTCTCTCCATGTTTACTGCGATCAGCACGGTCAACATTCACAGGATTGTACAGTTTTTGTGTCAATTAACCTTAACTCTTGTGTTAGAAGCATTCATGTGCGAATTACCAATGGCTTTTGTGATTTTATTCACACAATGAATGTTCTTTTTTTTTTCTTCTAAATGGATTGTCTGAAATCTTATTGTGCAGTAGACCAAGTAAGCAACAAAATATATGTTATGTGACTATGGCCTTGGAGGAGAGAAATTTCCAACTCTTTATTTCGAAACTTATCCTAAGCAACATTTAAAAAAAGATTAAAAATAAAAATAAAAATTCAAGGCAGCCTAGTTTATCAACCTAACAAATATTTTGAAAGTAAGTCATGTATATCCAGTAATCCTTTAAGACCATGGGAATTAGACCCAGTGTGTTTGGTTCTCCTCTCCGTTTGATCCAAATAGCGTATTTTTATCTACAAGACAACTTAGCTTGATGCATGTTGGACGTTTCATTAAAACGGTTACAACTATTTATTTTGATTTGATTTGGTTGTGTTGAAAATGACACTTGTCACGGTTAAGCACCCTCAGCAGCTATGCGTGAGGACATTGAGATAAATTGCAGTATAAAGTGTGTCCCAGTTGGCCTCGCGTTTCATGACAGCAGTTGTTTTAACTTTAACGCATTGAAATTATTTCACGGTTTCTCTCAGAAATTTAAAAGAAATAACAAGAAATTGATTGTCCCCCTTGTTACTTCAACCCTTTATAATATGATCAGTCATCACTGTAAATAATTCTCTCGACAATGCCGCAATGAAGAAAAACTAAGAACAAGGAGGCTTTTTGATAAAAGAACGACTGAAGTTAAGATTGTTTATTTAATTGAAACGCGTTAACTTAGTTTTTGAGAAATTGCTAATATTTTCCACGCACCCTTCGTCTCAAAGAAGCGGATTATGTTCAATCTCTTTAAAATCTTAAAATAATTTCCTAACGAGTTTGCGATCAGATGAGCGAGGTCTTGCAGTCAAAAGGCCAGTTAAAAGTTCGCTCTTCATATTATGAATAGAGGGGGTTAAAAGCAGGGCATGCCACGGGCCAAACCCTGGCCTAAAAACCAAAAAGTTTCCCCTACAATCACCAATAACCTAAAACATCTGGAGCGTGGCTGGAAAGAGTGAATGCCTCCAGGAGACACACAGTGACATATTGTGTTTAACTTTCAGCTATGCAGTTATGCTCTGTTATGCAAGTTGAACAAAAAGCGTTCAGGACCAACCAAATTGCTCTGCATCTCTTAATGTTTTAGATGTTGATATTAACTTCATCCAGAGCACAAATAATTAGCGGTATGCTTTAAAAACTTGTAGATGTGTGCCAAAGGCCGCCATCCTAAAAACAAGTTTTGTGTCGCTTCCCGCCCTCTTCCCATATCTGATTACTTTTTTTCGATTTGTCACAAATTGAACGCTGATGATATTGTATCCCTTCTGCTTAGGAAAGTGTGGGCACAGTTATTGAGGAAAAAACACTTTATCTTTTGTGTACGTACATTTCCCACTGCCTCACTTCAACCAACCTTGCATGGAATAGAGTCTCATTTAAAAACAAGTCAAGAGCAATCAATATTTACTTGAATAGGAGTTATTGAACTGTATATAGAGGCAAACAGCTTTACTTCCGAACTGACAGTATTGCAGAAAATAAAAGTGGATCTTGAAGTCGTTAAAGGTTGAGATGAAAACAATTAAACAACTAAAATGCCCTGCACCTGATTGTACCATGTGAACGGGATTTAGAATTTAAATGTTGAAAGATACGCTAAAAACGTAAAGGTTAAAGGTTGTGTCTTTGACAATTTGAATATTTGCCACATACACAAACCCAGGCTGGCGACATTTAAGGCTACGTTGTACAGAAAACAAACACGGTGTCACAGTGTTACTGACTATTTTATAGCTACTCAAGGTCTAAACGAGCCACTCACTACTCAGAAGTGAAGCCAATTAGACCCCTTATTAAACACAAAATGATTGTGAATATGGCAGCCCCTGAGTCTGGGAACAGCACCATGCCGGAAATGATGACTCCACACAATTTTTAGCTCACAATCTGTTCATTTGCTTGATTTATTGCCCCTCTGGCTGGAGAGAAACAGGGTCAACACTAACCTCTATCTGGGTAGCCGTTTCGAAAGGGCTAGCATGCCTCTCGCAAATCTCTTTCGCGTCTCAGACGTGAGAGGCGGGACGTCAGCCGCTCGCGTCCGTCTTCAGCTCTGCTTTTCTTTATCGCTCCAAGTTTACGGTTCTCTCCCAGTGTTCCAGAATTCATTTTCATTGCCATCAGAAACACATGCCTGACTGTATTATCCTGAATAATAGTTTATAAAATAACCAACAACACTAGCTTGGCCTTACAAAGCCACGCTGCAGTATTTTATGCAATGCTTTTTAATCTTGTGATTGTTTGCACCTAAGTGCAGTCACATTGCCAAAACCACACAAAGGGACCTTAGCCTGGCGTATTACATTTTCAAATAAAAATAAATAAAGCTGTGTAGTTTATGATCAATGCACGCTCTGTAAGCTGTTGCCTGTAATTCAAGCAGTTAACTGTGTCTGAATGGAACAAGCGTATGGTTATCTTACAACGGTGGAAGTTGTGGTCTAAATGACCGGTGATGCCAACTTGACCAAATGATTAAATGAAGCCTCCTAAGTTGAGGGGGATCAGAGATAGACAGTAGCAGAGGTACTCTTCAGTTTTGTATGGCTTGCAAAGATTGAACAAGTAAAATAAAAGTAGACCGTATTAAATCATTACTCAAAGTAGCAAACCTGAATTACAAAGCTACAGCTATTGAGCAATGCTGTTATTCTAACTTACCTTTCTAATAATAAAACTAAGACTATTTCATTTTTTTAAATCACTAAGATGGGGTTTTGGGAAAAAAATTAAATATCCATACATGACATCACAAAATCATCAGTATATGGTAATGAAATGAGACCTGCTTCTCAGTGCATTGGCTGCGCATTCGATTTAGAAACAGCACAAGCACCCGCGCCCACTGTTCTTGTTAATCCTCTTATATATAATACATAGGTAAGCACTGAAGATAAAACACTCCATATTTTATGTAATTGCTTGTTTGTTCCCATACTGCCTTACCAAATGTATTAACATTAACATCTGTTAATGCATGTTTAACCAAGGGTAGGTTCTGCGAATATGAATGCATGACTGAGTACGTACTTTAGCACTGTCCCTAATGGCTGAATACTCTTCATGTAACAGGTAAATATACCACGCGGTTTGTGTCAATGGTGAAGCGGTGAAGACATTATCACATATTTAAATAACGGACGGTCAAGTTGAGGGTTATCAAATCTTCAATATCTAAATTGTTGCCCTGTTATCTGTGTTCTCCATCACCTTTGTTTATTGTGGTTTGTTTTTGTGAGTAAACATGTTTGTTTCTGTGACCTCTGGTAGTACTTCGGGGTATTTTTTTCCTGGGGGGGGGGCAGCAGGGCTGGGGTCGTCAGGGGGATTAAATCCAGAACCTTAAAAAAAACCCTTTCGTTGGTGTGAGTTGAATGGTTTCCGCAGCTGATGCACCTAATCGCAGACAACCTTTCGAAGGCTCAGACTACAGCAGTTAATCCATTGCTCTGAGAGGGATTGGTAGTCCTGGGCAAGCCTCTGCAACCATGTTACACTTATAACAGACTAACTAAGGCCAAAAGCCCATGATCATTTCAGGTTCATGAAAACTTTAAGGTTGATTGCTAGTGTGTTGGGGTGCTATTTGCCTAATTGCATTTTATTTGCAAATTGTTCTGCAATTACATGACTTAATAAGGAGATGGTAATGAGACAGCTGTCTATATTTAAATGTATTCTTGAGCCACTTCAGTGACAATACAGACTTATTGCATGGTAGTACACTTTCCCCAACATTTCATCTCAATTCATCGTCAACTTTAATCAGAAAGGCGGTAAAGAAGCGGGTGGTTCTCAGATTGTCCGAGATACCAGCAGTAAAGCAGGGGCTGTAATTGCCAGCCTGTACTGTAGAGTGAACTTTGGACACACTGTGTTTTGTGTGTCATAATGGTTGGAAGAATAAAAAAAGGTATTTAAACATTCCATTCAAATCTGACTAAAGATGCACATCAGAATCCAGATTTCCAGTGACTTCTTAATTTCTTTTAGAAAGTCAAAAATATATTTTATTTATCAATTAAAATAAAACTTTATTAAGCATAAGCTGTTGAAATTATTTGTGTCACTCTAGATGTCTGCCAAAACAACAAATACACTCCTCTTTAGGTTTTAATCATGTAATAACAAATCTAACATGAATAGTAGCTTGTTAATCCCTGATTAATAACAGTAAGTGTTTTCACATTATCATCTGTGCATTTCCAATTGAATCATTCTTTTGATATAAAGCATGCTATTTCTGTTCAATCTGAAACTGATTAATTCATACAATTGTTTTATAAGTAAATGTGTGCAATTAATAATTCCACCGTCTGACACATTTTTAAAGATTTTTTTATAATTGATTGGTGACCGTAATTGGCATACCCAGAAGACGCCGTCCTTTATTACAGTTAACTGATTAATTAAATAATTCTGTGTGAATCTCTGTCACTCAGCATTCATTTTTTTGACCATGAATTGTATAAGTGACCTTCCATTATTTGGCTCCCCGTGTATTATTTGAACTCCACAGTATGGACCTTGGTATTACACATTTTAGATGCCATACAGTACTGTGCAAAAGTCTTAGGCACATGCAAAACAATATCTGTAAAGCAAAGACGCTTTCAAAAACAATTAAATGAAAAGTTTCTAAATATAAAATAAGACTTTTGAACAGTACTGTATGTAACATTAAACATCATTGTTCTAGACAAGAAGTACTGAAGCAAATATAAGCTTATACATATATTGTATATTGGTATTTTATTAGCATTTTAAAGTATAATACCTAAAATACTGAACAAAAATCGTTAAAATATTTAAGTCAAATATTTTATATAAATGTTTAATGAACCCAACACGTTTAGTAGGTTTAGTGTTTCTTGAAATGAATGAATGTTAAACATAATGACCTCCACAGGACCTTGGCATTTATATATCTAGAATGAGGGCAATCGATTGCATGAAGGTCTTTATTCACGCAGAGAACACACAGTGTCCCTCAGCGAATGGGCTCGAGTACCGCCAATACGTTCACCAAAGATCACCAGGCAGTTCTGCCCCTCTTTCGTTGAATAAGCTGAAGCATTTAAAACATTTAATGGGTAAATTTAAAGGCCCACACAGCATGTATTTCTCTTGGGTGGAGAGGGGCGGGGAATGTACGCTGTCTATAAACATAGCCACCACAAGGCTACCGGGACACGCCCATTGGCCCCCGCTGTGGACTTAACCATCATAGTAACCCATCCATTTCCAGATCTCGGAAAAGAGAGCCAGGAGCCAAGTAGGGCACAGCAGGAGAGGAAAGCTGAAAACCGTGGCAACCAACCTCCTAAATGAGTTGTGTTTCTTTATACTCCTGCGGGAGGAGCCTTTTCTGGATGTATCATTTCCTATTTACCTTATCGCATCGCTTTGTTATTGTCAGGGTTGCAACCTATGGAGAAGAACCCACAGGCACACTCGCGTTGTGTCTCCCTGTGCCATGGGGGTGCTAAATACCAGCCCCCGTCGGGCTTCGATTTACAGTCATCTTAAATGGAATTTCGCATTACATTAGTAAACAATTGACTAATTCAGGAGTTACTATCTGAGTATGTCATATCCAGAGTGACAGACAGAGACCCCAGAATCGCTGAAAAAACACACATCTGACACAAGTGTGCAACAAAGTCAAGTCAACGAGAGAAGGGTATGAATAAATTTGGAAGTTTTGAAAATTTGAGTTTTGACTTTATGTGGATTACACATAGTATGCATTCACACATGCCTAATTCATGCCCCCCCCCCCATGGTGAAGGGTAGAGGGGAGGATTGGTGATAAACTACTCCTTCATGTCTCTCTAATGTAATTAGACTCAGTTTTAACAAGACAAGGAATATACAATATCATGCAAAAGTATACACATGATTATCAATCGTTGTTTTGACAGACAGCATCCTATACATCACAATGGTCAATGGTTACACAATGGTTAGACTGACCTGGTTAAAATTGTGTCATATTCTGTCATGGTTATTAATTGGTTAATGAGCCTTAATGTTACCTATCTACATAACATACTGTACAATGATGAATTCGAACTTCTTGTAATCGTGGCAGGCTTCACATCTAATTTTTGTACAATTGTACAAATGTACAATTGAACATAACTGATATGTTGATATCATATTGGGTTTGGAGATTTTTATAAAAATTTGCTGAAAATAGTTTTAAACCTTTTCATTGTTCTGCTAACTACATTTACGTATAGTACTGTACACTGGGTATGCATTGAAGGTGTGAAATCTGAAACATAATCTGTTAGTACATACTGTAATACCCAAGAATATTAGCATAGTGTGCAATCCTTGAATCTCCTTAAATACTGTAAAATGACAGAATTGAAAGCAAAACAGGAAGAAGCCTCCAGAATAAGCATCTGTATCCTTGAGCTGTAATGACTAGAAAAAGAACAGTTTGTGCTTCTTTATGTGGAGAAAATACATTTTTTAGAAGTATTCTTGGTTGAAGGATCACCAGAGCCTGACTCCATTTTTTCAGAGGATGAAGGTCAGTCGTAAAATCCCATTCACAACAACTAATTTTTCATTATAGCAGCAAGGTTAAATAGTGTACGACTTTAAATTAATTTAGACCCGAATAATCTTGAGAATTCAAAGCCATTATTCAACCTGCATTTCTTATCCAAAATCTAAAAGAAAACACTGCGCTCAACAACTATGTTTAGTATGGTAAAGCACGGCGTTCTGGTCTAACCAATAAAGAATCCATAACAAACTAAAACCCCAACGTGCCAAACCGTATTTAGCTAAATAAACTTCACCTAAACCCTTCCTGTTACCTAAGTCACGGCCTGCTCAGCGGGGCTGACTGGCGTTACGCGATCTAGCGCTGCAGACAGGAACGACAGCATAACATGTGATCATGTCATGCTTTTCAGGCAGGGTTAGGCTGAAGCTCTGGGAAGGCTGGTAGGCTTATCCCCAGAGCCAGCATAGCAGGTTAGCAAACAGCATGAGGCTAGAACTTTGTATTTGCATTTATGTAGCAAAGCGTAACGTGTCATATCAATTTCATTTCTATCTGCGTGTCAAATCTCAGGTACCAATGTTTCTATAAATACATCTACAAGATAAACTGAAATGAAGCAATTTTGCTTCACAAATCACAGAACTACTGGTGTTGTCCTCAGAAACAACATTTTTCCTTACAATTAGCCAGTGAGTTGAACTGAATTACCAGCTGTAGTTTGGGTACAACTCTGATGTACCGCTGGGAAGTTTCTAACCTTATACTGAAAAAAACTTCTTTGTTAAATAACGTTTAATTTAATACAGTTGCGAGTGAGTTCCTTTTATTTTTTTAATTTTGGAAAACAGGTGTTTTCATACAGTTCATGTATTGTGACTGAAGTGAGGTGTGAAGTGTACCGTTTGTGGGGGTGGGGGGGGATTCAATGACGCCTATAATCCAAGCGTTTTGTAAATGTGGGCTTTGAGAAACATTTACAACTTTACTTTGTGCAAAGTGAGGACAGAGACTTTAGGTCTTAGTCTTGTATCTTCCATTAGGGTGTTTTTGTTGAAATGAAATGCAATGCACCAACATTCATGCATGTTAAGTCGCGTTAGATAAACGTTAGCAACTGAAAATCCCTCTCCTTCAAGACCAAGGGAAAACGGTCTACTTAAATAACATTGAATTCAGGCATAACAAAAAGCCTTTGTTCTTTGATTCAGTTTATGTTGGATATGAAACAATACGAAACTGAAGAGCCGAGCTGACAATGAAACAACACACATTTAAATATGAAGCTGATTAAAAGTTGCGTGTCACAAATCCTTCCCTTTCAAAACTGCTGGCAAAGGCTAAAATCTGCATTCGAAACTCGGAAAAAAACTATTTAACGAGTGAAGATGCTGGATGGTTAGCTTCCATTATATTGCTCTTTCTTTGAGACACGAGTGCCTCTTTCTAAATCTGTTCCAAGAGAGAGCTAAGTCAGAGCTCTGTGCTAAAATGTGACACACTCTGGTGTGATAAGACACTGGTGCTTTTTACACGTAAAGCTCTCAGCCCCGTTTCGTAAAAAAGCGAGGAATCGCTAGGAATCGCAGTCGCTGGCCTCCGGCAGACCTCAAATTGCGTTTTCGTGCAATTTTTGCAAGCCTACTGCTTGGAAGAAACCTGTTTTTTTCAATGGCAAGTGCTGTACTGGACGTTAGCTTGGCTCTCATCCTAATAACTCTCCGTCGCTTCAGAGATATAAGGAAGGAAAGAGTATTTAGTGACCCCTATGCAAGGTTAATATCAAAGTACAAAGAGTTTATTTATCTTTACACTGGCCTTCGTGCTTCCCATTAAAGCACAAATACTTATGTGTTCAATTAACACATCATTGATCATGTTATTGTGAACTGAAATGAAAGTAAGCATCTCTACATCTGACATCTATAAGTCTTTTTTGACATTCTCCCGGATAGCATTGCCTTTGTCCAATAGCATTCCCCTTCTTCAATTGCATTGCCTTTGTCCAATAGCATTCCCTTTGTTCAATAGCATTGCCTTTGTCCAATGGCATTCCTTTTTTCAATAGCAGTTCCTTTTGTCCAGTAGCATTTTCTGTAATAATCTTTGTCAAGATTGCAGACAGTTTTCCGAATAAGACAACTTGTTGACCTACAAGTTCTATTATGGCATTCATTTTGTGAAGCTGGCCCTTCTTTAGCTGCCTGCTAAACCCATCACGAGCCATTGATTTCTCCCAGCGTATGTAGCAAAGGACGCGGGTGCACGTGTGGGTAAGTGTGACATGCTTTATGAGAGGCATGCATTGCAGGTCCCTGAGAGCTCCTAGGCAAAGCTGCTGCGAAGCAAATTGCAATTGTAATTTGAATCCAGAATACTGTTCATTAAAAGCTCAGAAGTGTCGTCTTTTTCTGCACTACGACAAATTGTGTGGCATATCTGGAATTTCTCATCACATTATCAAGACTGATTAGAAAAACCCAGGCGACTTTTAATGACAGCGCTTGTAATGCAAATGTAAACTCCTTCTACTTCTTTGTTTGTCTTTCTAGCTGTTTCTTCTTACGTAGATTTTTTAATGAATACACCTAAGAGTGTTTTGTGTAAATTTGATTTGGTAAGGTACTCTAGAATGAGCACATTTGTCTCATCATTGAATTTAACATTCCAGTCTCAGTACTCATTGTACTATGGGGGCCCCTCAGCGGAGACGTCGGAATAAGTCAGAATGTGCTGTGGGGGCCCCTTGACGGAGACGGGATGTGTCCGAATGTGCTGTGGGGGCCCCTCAGCGGAGACGTCGGGATGTGTCAGAATGTCCTGTGGGGGCCCCTTGACGGAGACCTCGGGATGTGTCAGAATGTACTGTGGGGGCCCCTCAGCGGAGACGTCGGGATGTGTCAGAATGTACTGTGGGGGCCCCTTGACGGAGACTTCGGGGTGTGTCAGAATGTACTGTGGGGGCCCCTTGACGGAGACCTCGGGATGTGTCAGAATGTACTGTGGGGGCCCCTTGACGGAGACATCGGGATGTGTCAGAATGTACTGTGGGGGCCCCTGACGGAGACTTCGGGATGTGTCAGAATGTGCTGTGGGGCCCCTCAGCGGAGACGTCGGGATGTGTCAGAATGTACTGTGGGGGCCCCTTGACGGAGACCTCGGGATGTGTCAGAATGTGCTGTGGGGGCCCCTTGACGGAGACTTCGGGATGTGTCAGAATGTACTGTGGGGGCCCCTTGACGGAGACCTCGGGATGTGTCAGAATGTACTGTGGGGGCCCCTGACGGAGACTTCAGGATGTGTCAGAATGTGCTGTGGGGGCCCCTGACGGAGACTTCGGGATGTGTCAGAATGTGCTGTGGGGGCCCCTGACGGAGACTTCGGGATGTGTCAGAATGTACTGTGGGGGCCCCTTGACGGAGACCTCGGGATGTGTCAGAATATACTGTGGGGGCCCCTTGACGGAGACCTCGGGATGTGTCAGAATGGCTCGGTGGAACATTGAACAGTGAGGCAGAGGCATCCGCCAGGCAGAGGCATCCTTGTTGCAAGCAGCAGGCACCATAGAGTGACATCCTCAAACAGAGTTCACCCGCGTGTCGTTCTGATCCAGCACCTCTACTTATGAACCCTTGTCTTGTCATGGGCCCAGCTGTGGGGGTCTGGCAGCTCCTTCACCAAGAGGCTGGGCTAATCTTGATAGAAAAGAGAATATTCTTTTTTCCCCCGTCTACTGTGAGGTAATGAGAATTCCCCTGCTGATTTTCAGGTCATGTGTAAGATATGGCTGTGACAATCACAGAACTATTGGTCTCAGTCAATCGCCATGCCAACCATCCTTATAACTTTCATAACCACTCCACATTTGGGTGGGGGTTTATTAGATTTCCTTAAATTTTTTAGATATCGTTAAAACATTAACATATATCTTGAACTCACTTCTTGTCTATTTGCAGACATCTTAAAATTCTTTCTAGATATCTATAAATTATTTAACCATATCTTTAAATGAATTAAATATATCTCTAAATGATCATTTGGCTTGCCGTAGTTCGAACATGTGTCAAATCTTTCTGCCAACATGTTAGCATTGCTGTCTGCAGTTTTAATATCACATTTAAATCACGTTTCCTTCAGGCTATTGTGGCAAAGCTTTTATGGCAAAATAAAGAATTTATGTTAAGGGCCCATATATTAAATCCAATGATTAAACAGCGCAAAAGTGCATTCCGACTCCCTCGCTCCAGTAGTGAGATCTTATAATTTGTAGTGCTGCGAGTGGGAGCTTCACAGAACAGTGTATTATGAGGGAGAGATGGCATCTCTCTCAACACGCTCTCTTCGGGAGGAGGTGTGGAAGGCTTTGAAAGACAGACGGATTAATTCAGCAAAACAATGGTCAATGATCATTAATTTGTGCTACGGTCTTGCGCAAAGTATCATAAAATTGAAAATACAGTTTTTATTTTGTATTCTAAAATGATTATGGCGGTTGTTTTGTCATAACTGTGCAGTCAATGGTTCCACAGTTACGTCAGAGCCCAAACGACAGACAAATAATTAATCGCTCAAGAAATGTTAAATATTTCAGTACCAGCCTTCATGGTAGTTTTTACTTTTGACATACTACCAAAACAAACTAATGAAAGCCCATTTGTGTCAGAATGATGCAACACAGCTGTACCATTTTACTCTAATTTGATTGCTATTATCACAACGTGAATACTGGTTAAAGACCTTCTAGGACACAACATTGTGCATAACGATGTCTATAGGCTGTCTTTTACCACTAAGTGCCAGTAGTGATGGGTGAAAACTGAACAGACCTGATAAAATCCATTTTATGTCCACAGCACAATGCAACACACCGCACCGAGAACGACACGAGACCAGCACGAGTACTGCACAAGTACGGCATGCGAACGGCACGCGAACGGAACGAGATCGGAACGAGTACGGCACGAGTACGGCACGAGTACGGCACGAGTCCGGCACGAGTACGGGACGAGATCGGAACGAGACCAGCAAGAGTACGGCACGTGTCCCGCATGAAAGCTGCACGAGACAGCGACCTGAGCTTTCTCTCCTCGCTGCAGAGCTGACTTATGAGGATAAATCATAAGGATGTTAATTTGGTAACACGTTCTAATAATAGGCATTCGTTCCTTCTGAATAAAGGTGGTCTAGCACATCGGAGAGATTATCAAACTCAGGTGGATTCATTGTGAAAACCATGGTAATTCAAAACCATTAATTCAGGATGATTCTATTTGAAAGGCATTCATGTGCAATTCACTGTGTTTTAAATATGTGATATACTGAATATGATGTAGAGAATGTCTTTAGAAATAAACTACATTTTTCAAAACTGGTAAATAACTCAGAAGTCAGGATCTTCCCGCCACATCAGTCTGCCCCAAGCACAAATCGTTTTACATTTGCCCTTCATCAATACCTTTTCAGCAACCAATTATTCATATGCACAAAACAAGCATTTATGAAATTATAAAATCCACTCTTTGCGAGTGAATAAAACCCTATGTCAGGAACTCCAAGATCAGGAGTTGTTTGATTCTCAGGGTTTTCCACGTCTTGTTATTATTTATGTGTGAACTATATTCTTATCATTTTAGAAACCAGGTTTTCTTGAATTACCACGATGTTCCTAATTTGTCCTCAAGTTGTTCATGTACAGAAACACCTTTATTCCATAGGAATTAAAAAAAATATTATTATTTTTTATTTTATTTATTTTTTTAAATTATTATCTCTATTATTATAAAGTGTTACCATTTATTTCAACATATTTCAACACTGTTCTGGAATTTTCATCTACACGCATAACATGCTCTGGGCTGGCAATAATAATCATTTTGATCTGAATTCAAGTTAATTTTTAACAAATTCAATTTTGCAGTGAAATCACTAGTGAGACATTGAAATGGGTCTTTTATTTTACATTTACAAAAATATCAATGTGTTTTCACATCAATGTGTCCTTAAATATGCAGTTTTTATTTGAAAATTGACTATTATATCTGTATCTTAAGTACATCCCTGACATCAAATCAACTCAATTTGAACATAAAGTATTTAAAATACATTCATAATACCTGTGAAATTATTTAAATACGCATTTGACCCAGGTCTCATTACTATACCATCATAATTTTTCATTCTGATTATGAAAAGGTCACCTTTACTGCGTTCACTGAGAGTAACTCAAGAGGAAGCAGTTACTAAAGTCAACTGACCAGTTCCACTCTGCCAAATTGTCCTTTTTATAAATTCTGCATTTTTTTCGCCACCTGAATTTATAGCAGTAGATGAGCTCATTGAAGGAACAAAGCAGTAAATAATTAATCTCACTGAAATCGCTTATCACTGCATTTCCAATCTTGTGCTGATTTGATAGTTAATTAAGAGGAGGCAAGAGGGTAATTCATTGCCCTTTAAGGCAGACTCATTACCTTTGAAGAATGAGACAGGGCCCTAAGTTTGGCTTTGGCGAAGAAAGTGTGAATAGCGACGGTTTGTGTCGCGCCTCACAGTATGTCATCATAACGACTTAATGGAGTTGGGACGGACAAGCTTCACTTCGGCAGAGGGGTTTTACATTTTAGTTGCTCTGCAGACGCTTTTATCCAAAGCGTCTGCAAAGCTTTGCACCGAAAGCAAAGAAAACTGCATTTGCTGTATTAGCCAACATTAACCAGTTCCCCTCACCGGAAATGACTTTTCGTATGCGGACGTTAATCAACATTCAGGTTCAGGCGTTTCGGGTTTCTGTCACCCCTGGCCCACTTTTTGAAATCCACCCAGCCAAAAACCAAAGTAGGACAAGGTTAGAAAGCAAAGCATTTTATTTCACTGACATTAAATAGACCGGTCGCAAACCGGTCTGAAATTACTCAGCTTTTTTTTCTCCCCTTTGTATCACAGCGGTGTTGTCTCCTAGCAGTGTCCCACTTTCTTATTTTCGTGCCACCCCCCTACACGATACGGCTAAGGTAACACACAAGTCTCGTATGTTTAGCAGACACAAGTCAACAGTACTTCACTGCACTTAAAAGACCGAAACTGCTTCTATCAATCTGTGTCAGAATGCATCCCTATTAGTCCCTATTCAGCTTTACCTGGAAGCACCACTCGAGAGTTGCCGCAGACCTCTTTAACCCTCTTTGGGTTAGCGATCTACAAAAACAAACACATTCAAAGAAATAGTGGCTTCCAATGATAAAATAAAAAAAGGCAACTTCTTCACAGACTCCCCATTGTGCACCAAGGCCGTGTTCTATGTCTGCTGGCTTGGTTCTGTGTTGGAGCAGCTCTTTAAACAGGTAAGCAAATTTTGCGGGCCAGAACCCAGATAATGCCTGGCCCGTCTCTGCGAACCCACTCGAGCTATCCTCGCTCATAAGCCGTAGGCGAGTTTCGTCTGCCTTCCGATTTCATCAGGAAGATTAGAGGCTTCCAACCCCTGGGTCCTGACCCAAATTATATATCTGTATATATAATGATATATATATATATATATATATATTTTTTTTTTTTTTTAAACAAATGTAGTGACTTCAGCTATGCACATGATAGCTAACCTGTGACAGGTCCTCAGAGATAACAAGGAAAGGTCCACTGAACCTTTCATTGAAAGCCTACATCCACATCTTATATTCGTGTGATAAAAAATGTTTTAAAGCCTAATATGTTCTGTGTTGGGCTGTGGATGTTTTCAATAGTGCTATTTACTGATTACAACCAATTACTTCAGGCATAATTGAATGAGTTAAAACTTTACCACTTCCTCTGCTATAAGAGACCAGGATTCATTATTTTGAAGTGAATTCAAGCAGAAAATTCCCCCCTGGAGCACGCTTCCCTCATTTTTAAGATCGCAGCCACTACTGCAGAACCACCCCGCCAACCCCCCTCCCCCACCCAACCCTCCAGCTCGATAAAAACAACTACGAGAGAACTCAAGGTTAGAAGGATTGGTCGCTGGGGAAACTAAGGGTTATTTTACAGGGAAAACCCCACGTCCCTCCTAGGCAGTCAACATTAAGGCACAGGTGTTGCTTTCCCCCCCCCAAATACATTCCCAAATTAGTCTGCATTAGTCATTCGAATATGGCATCAATTCTTGATTCTCCCGACTCAATTGTAAGGCCCGCCTTCTCTCACCGGCGAACGCTGCCAATCAAGACAGTTCAGAAAGATAAGCGGTGAGGATGAGTAACCGTTACATAAGCGGCGGAGCTGGGTGGTACACACATGTCCATGTATGAATATTTGAATCTGGCCTCCTATTAGTCTTATTTTTTTTTTTACTCAGGTTGTCTGACTTCAAACTTTGATCTTGCTTTTTTGTACTCGTGTCAACCTTTCTCTTAAGTCAGCCCAACGGATGTCTTCACCGCGGCTCAATATTCCATTATTTGAACCGATGCTTGTCTTTTACACTGAAAGCTAGAGGCAGATATCAAGCCGTCAGTGTGAACACCAGGGAGGGCTCCGTTCATTTACAAAAGAAGCCTGGCTTTGTCAATCACATGGAGGAAAGTTGAGCTGCTGAGAGAGGGATATTGGAAATCTGTTCCAAAAAACCTGGCATTGTTTTGACCACAGCGGTTGAGTGGTCAAATGTTGTTCCTAACCTCCTCACTTTTAAATCATTTTTGCTCTGAAAATCTCTAATGCCGAGAGGTTGTATTGAGCACACAGTAGGGGGAGTAAGTCAGAGGACATGCAATAGCCTCCAGCCAAAATGCACTGTATGTTCTTTGTGATTATAAATCAAGCATATCCATCATTTATGCTGTTTATCAAATGTCGTTTTCCAACATCATTCTTCCCCAAATTGCCAATGAATATAACTTGATATGTATCCCTTTAATCGAAGGAGAATTTGGACAGGCCCCCTAATTCAACTAAAAACGTATACAGAGCAATGGGAAATTTAAGGGAATAATCCTCACTTTTGCAGATAATTAAGCTTCCCTGAGTAGTTTTGCAGGGGAAATTAGAAACCGCCTACTTTCCAAAAAAGTAAAAAAATAAAAAAACAATGTAATAGAAATTTGATTTAGTTTTTAATGAACATACGTGATTCAGACCAAACAATTTGGTTATCTAAACCACGCCATAGTGTACAGCTGCTGTGGCAAATATATCAGTTTAACATGTGGCCACAGATAAAGGAATGACATGGTGAAAAAACCCTGGTATAGTGACATGGTGAGATGAGGTCAGTGAACCATTAAAACATCCAATGGGCCTCATAAATATGCACATTAAATCAGCGATTATTCATATTTGTGATTTAAAATATCTGGGAGTGGTTTCATTATTCTAATTTTCAAAACAGTTCTCGGTAGATTTACATAATTTGGTTTGCGTGCTGGTAGATCCAGTGTGTACAAATGACTTCAAATTACATATTGATGGCATTTTAATTGTCAGGTTTCTTACTTTATCTTAAATTAATGGCAGATGATGCTTTTTAAATAGACTTATTGTTTGCAAATATGCTGTTTATGCTATTTTCAGTCAGGCAGCGCTAAGCTGCCGGTTTTTGTTTCCTTAGAATCAATATAGTAAAAACCGCCTGAATAGAGAATCCATTACCACATTGCTGGATAGACAAGATTCTGTGGACGGAGACTTACACGGAACCCTGTGTAAGACTGGTGTGCATGTTACGGGCATCAGTAAAGCGTTTTATATATACAACAAACGCTGTACTTTAACCTTTTTTCTTCTTTATATAAACAATACTTACACCATGTCAGATGTGAAATGTGGTCCCATATTGTTAACCTTTAATGTTGTAGGACAAATCATTGGAGTAATTGGTTTCCAGAGCATTGGGGGAGAGTTGGACTAAGACTGTCACCTGGACCAAAAATTGAGATGTAAAATATTTGCATAAAATATGTCAAATTTACGTAATCTGTAAAAGAATGATTGAGGCACAAAACAATAATAGTATTGGCATGACAGAATTATCCTGCTATTTATGAGAGTGCAGCTTGCATTTATATGCTAATTTATTTTAGTTTGTGAATGTAGTTGGACATTTTCAAATTACCTTAGTAATAAGAAAAAAATGGAGGGCATGTTTTTTATATAATTGAAAATGACAAACAATATATGTAGATCACGTAACAGAGTTAATATATTTAGATCACGTAACAGAGTTAACAGATAACTTTATGATTTCCCCATGAGTGGTGGTGTCAGAAGCTTTTGGTTATTCGGTTGGATGACTGTCTTACATTGGTAAACTGCAGGTGATCTTTCAGAGACGCTGGGTCAGATGCATGGTCGTATTATTGACCATACGATCTTTTCACAGTGTGATGAATTACAGGAGGCAGTAGCAGGTCAGAATACTAAAAGTTAAAGAATTTATAAACTCGCGGAATCCCAGTAGCTGGTTTTGGTTCCGCTATGTACACATTGACAGGTCTAATATAACAAAGCTTCAGTTCGGGGGGCATGCGTTACATGAAGTCGTCATAGAATTAAAGGGGAAAACGATTGGGCAAATTATAGGCCTTCTGTGTACCCGTTTTCTGTAACCAGCCAAATTAGCTTATTTTAAGCAGAGTGAAACTTGGGATGTCAGAGTGCACATCTTGAAATCAGGTCGATCCTTTAACTAATTTTAGAATTTACAACTAGCACAAATTTTTCAATGATTTTTTTTTTTTTACTAATCCCCACTGCACTCTGTTCGAAGGTGACCACTGATCTCACTTTGCCGTTTTCCCAGATGCAATTTCAGGTGAATAACGTCAGCAATGTTTACATTGCAGGTTTAATGATCACAGTGGGGGTTTTATCCGGCCTTAATGCCAAAAAGTTGTGAAAATGTCCCAGTGGCTGATTATTGTGTTACTATTGGCACACTGACAGGTCTGCAAGATCACAAGGCGTTGGGGGACACCTCCGTCCTCGATGCTCTGTTCATTTAAACATTGTGTGATTTTCCTACTTGAAGGATCCTCTGGTTTCCGGCTGTGTCTCTGTATCCTCGTCAACTCATTCCTTCCAACATAGTGTCTGTTGCTTTCATGCTCAGTGTAAGCAAAGACCAGAAGTAATAAATAAACACAGATTTAGATTCCAACTGGGAATTGCAAAGGCACAAGAGGTAGGTTATTCCACTCTCACTGGGCGAAGGCAAACCTCACAGCTGATATCAAAGGTGAAACACACTGAATCAAAATTTGAAAGGGGGGGGAAAAAATACAATCACATTTTTAAATACGGAATCATATCTTACATACAAGAAAGGCAGCGCTCCGTGAATTATTATAGCAAGTTCCCTCTAGTTTATTCAGCTGTTTCCTTACCCCTTCTCTTCGCACTTTATTATCTCAATCCAGCAGACAAGGGACAAGTGACAAGCCCACGGAACTTTGGAGGATTCCTAATTAAGCAAATAGTCAGCTTTGTTTCTCATTAACCCTGAGCACTCCTGTACGTTTTCCGGGTGCAGGGTGCGGAACAAATCCATTATTGAGGAGAGAGGAGTGTTGGATTATGGAAACGAGTCCAAATGTACTTACTTGATTCCGCTGCTTCCAATGAGAAATGAGAAATTGCCCTTCTAATGAGAGCTAATCGTCGCCACGTGTTACCGATTGCACGGATTGGCCCACACCCATGACCCCAAGTGTCGAGCGGCAAACCTGGGGGCCATCGGTGAGGGAGTTCACCCCACCCCATGGTTCATCGGACAGACGGGCTGTAGGGTTACCCAGAATGGTCCAGATTACATTATGGGACCAGGAGAGGAGCAATAACTCCAGATGTGCATTTTACCATAATAATTATAACATTGCAAAGCAGTAATTTTACATTGCCATCTGCACTTTCATGGAACCATAGCTCTGACATATGGTCACATTCGTTTAAAACAGGAGAGAATGTTTTGTGTTCCGGAAATATGTGTTTAATTGTGTTAATTCTAAGAGTGCCTGTTCTGTTTAGTTTTTTTTTCCATTTTAATCAGTCTTGACTCAGCCATTTTTTTTTCCTGTCGCAATAGTGATTGAGTGGATTCAATCATGTCACAACGGACAACGAATAAAAAACAAATGGGAAAGCATGAAGTAAAGGAATTTAATCCTTTGTTGAAGAGTTTTAAACGTGTCATTTTTACAGCTTCACTGAGCTCAGAATTGATCTGTAATCAAAATGGTGCAGAAGTTCTCTGAATAATCTAACTGATGTGGTACATTAACAATCAATTGGAAACAATTTCTGCTTGGTTATGATTGCATTATAATTGCTTGTATAAGATAATCTCACATGGCTACTTGGTTTTCAATAATTCAGTAATTTTGATGTACACATCAGTAGGAGAACATTGAGGAAATATGCAAATCCTCATATGAAACATACATACATGCACACACACACACACACACACACACACACACACAAATGCATATAGATTTCTTTATACAACCAAAAAAGGCCTTTCATGTCCAGTTAGAATGTGTTAGACTGTGTTAGACTGTGTTAGACTGTATTAGACTGTGTTAGACATGACCTGGTGGTCCTCCATTCACACACGCACAACTAACTTTGCAGTTGCCAATCCATCTGATGACAGCGGAAATGCCCACATAAATGCCATGCACACTGAAATGCCACATAGACACTGACCCGAAATGTTTTGGAACCCAGCTCCCTGACCACGAGATTCAATTCAAAAATGAAAAAAAAAAAAAAATACTGAAACAAACATATATTTTATATATATATTTTATTTTATATAATATAGTTTTTTTCTTTGGGAAGTGAACTGTCACTGGCTTCAATTTTGAGATTAGCGCGCTATATATTAAAAAAACGGGTCAAAAATTAATACTTTGAGCCGTGTTAGACAGAGCACAGCCCAGAGAGAAAGTGGCTGGTATCACAAAATGGTTTGGGATGCATACTAAAATATGGAAGCAGAGGTTGCTACCCAATTGTTTAGACAGTCAAACCTGACAAACATTATCTGAAAATGTGATCAGGAATTTATCAGAGGCTCTTGGGGTTGAACTTTTTATTTGCAAGCTGCAGACACGAACACTTAACGATTATAGCAACATCAAAACATTTAATTAAGAAGCATGTAGCATGGGGAATACCACTGCCCTGTTTTTAAAATGATTGTCTTCTCTTTGTAAAGCACCACGGGATGATGTGTTAGGAATGGCGCTACATGATGTAAAGATTATTATTCTTATTATCACTTTCGGGTATAAGAACTGCGACTGGAAATTTCTGGGTTTACACATACGTTCTGGCTTGACACTGTTTTCCATTGGTTACGAGGCTTTCCAGAACTAAAATTAAAATTTTTCACGCGACTTGCCCACTCTAGATTTACACTACAGTAGATTACACTCCACTGAAATCTCTCCACAGGACAAAGCTCATTCAGGGTAACTCATTATTGTAGGATACATTTTGTGGGTATCTGAATTATAATGGTATAAGAGATTATAACGGATGATCATTGTTTGACTCAGGTGTAGGAAGTGGAGTAGTGCATTAAAAAATCTCTGATATGATGGAACAGAACCTAAATTGGTTCTGAAGGCCGGTGATCAGGTGGCACGCATTGAGTTGACTTTAATTATGGGCCGATCCTGCTTTTTCGCGACTGTTCAAAGAATCGACTCTGTGGCTGTCTCAACTGTGAGTAAGCTCAATTATATCCGTACCTTTATGCGCTCATTGTAGAGAGACAAGACGAGACACACTGCACAATGGTGGTTTTACTTCAGAATGTCCTCCACTAATTTTATATTTAAGCTCATGGGCAGCAAAATAAATCACTGGCCCATGCAAAAAAAACCTTTAAAGCAACCTATGCAGTGGATTGAGGATTTTTTTAAAGTATGTCTGTTGACATAGAAATTTAAAAAGTTTATACACAATAGAGCATATGGGGATCTGGGTGGCACATGATCCGGGGGAAAAACACCAGGATATGATAAAACTGTTTGTTACACAATCGCTGGTGGGAAAGTAATGTAAAACCTATGCGTGAGAAGGTCTGGGAAGATGGAGTACTCTCTTCCGGCTGGATGAAGAAAGCGTCATGGATCCGCAAGACTAGCACATCGCAGATCGGACATGGGTGCGATATTAGCTGAATAGGTCAAGGACTGGATGTACATTACATTTAATGTCCCCTGCCAAGTGGACTAAGTGCTAGGTGTTCAGATCTGAGAGCGAAGAGTGTCAACAGTTATTTGTTCATAAAACCATTGATAATTCCGGTGACAATAGCATAGTAACCCTTTTTATCAGCAAGAAATTCCGATTTTAACAACGATTGTTGTTAATTACAATGTAGCATCACTATCTTCATCATAATAATCCTAACATGGATGACGACATGACCTGTGTCAATAAGAATTAATAATAAGTAATACAGGGCTTGACAACAAACCAATAACAAGCCAGGTTCACTTTGTTCCCTGGCAAAATAAAATAAAAAAACCCATGAAAACAGGTGAATGAATCATTTAGGTGAATGAATGAATGAATGTTACCAAAAAGAGGAAAACAGCTCAGTTTCCTGTGGATGCTCAGGGTGGCACAATCCTGCTGCTGCAGAACGCATCTGCGTTTGGCAGGACACAATAAGTTGAACTTGACCCTTCACTTAAATAGATTTCCCTGCATGTCTCCTCTAAAGCAGGAAGACGCTGGACAACATCCGCACTGATGTCTTGATCTTTTGCCCCTGAAATAAACACGCTCTGTCAGAACATGCAGAATTTTTACTCCCTGATTTAATGGCAATGAAAGAGCACAATTAATCCTGTCAGTGTCCTCCGGCTGACCCCAGACCTGGAGATCGGCAACCCTGTCAATCAGTACACGTGGAAAGGCGTTGAGATTGCCCCCACGAAAAAATTTCTTTTAAAAGCGACGGGACTTGGCCCCCCGATTGACTCAGACAAACCCACTATACCAACGTTCTGACATCTGCTGTGGTCCGCTAGAGCTGATCCTTTGGCCTTCATTGCTTTGTAATCAGCCTGCAGCAAGGAACCAGCTGCCCCCAGTTGCCCCAGCCGTCACCCCCAATCCCCCGCCACGCGTGTTCACATTGGTCAATTTGCTGGCCTCGAGTTGTTACAGGCGACTGGATATTGACAAGCTTTGTGCAGAGTGGCCACAGAGATTTGCGGATGTGAGAACATGATTTTGCAAAAGTGAAAAACTTCCCACACCCAATAAACAATTAAATCAATCAACGAAACGTTGCTAAAGCTACTAATGTGATTATTTACTTGCCTTTGGTTGACTAAAGACGTTGCCAGGGTGCTTCATATTGTTAGTCTAATAAACATATTATCTCCAAATAATTGGTAATGGTGTATATATTGTAAGACAATATAATAATACTGAAAGCATTACACTGACCTGCAGAAGCAGGACATAGAAATATTATAATGATTCAGCAACAGAAAACAATCAAGATAATCCAGAATCTTCGCTCTTTCCAAACTTCTCGATTAACCTCCTTAAGTATCCATAGAAAGCAAATTTAGAAGCAAGAAAGTTCTGCCTGTGAGAGTTATTAAGGAGCTCAAACCTACTTACAGCAAAGCACAACATTTGTTCTTACAAGTCAATTTCAGCTGGTTTTTACAACACTGAGGTACTGCAAAAAATTTAAAGATGTTTCTCATCACAATCAATCACCACAAAATCATTATTTTAATGTGTCGTAGTTACATTGCAATGTTCAAATATTGAACTACATTACAATTTTTTTTTTCTTCTCCGCCACACATTATATTGTCACGTTAAGTATCTTAACATATAATAAGTTTGCTGCGGGGGTGAATTGTCGCAGGGGCCAATTTAGGCGGGGCAAAATGGCGCGGACCAAAGTTAGCATTCATTGTGCTGGGGCATTCCAGTGTGACAATAGCACGCTTGATCAAATCCCAGGATGCTGCCATCTGCTGGAAACTCCTAACCCAGTTAGGAGAGCTTGGGAGGTCTCTTAAATACCTGACACGGTAGGAGTGCTCCTTAGGTCAAATGACTTCAATTAAATTACTTTTATTCTTAATTCTGAATGTAGCTCTAAATTTCCTCCATTCCTCCACATTTAGACCATTTTCTCACTCACACTGGCTTGATACGCCCCCTAAAAGGGGCACGGTCCCTTGATTCCTGAAAGTGGTCTTTCTGAGCTTTATCTATACGAGAAACTACCCCAGTTTTTAAAAGCCACTTTTGTAAGTGTTTTTTCGTGTTTAGTCCCTTGCCTGAGAATACAACATGTGGTGCTTTTGCACGCACGCGAGACGGGACTGGAGCAGTGACCAGCGAGGCAGTCCGTGTCAAAGGTCTTAAACCACCAGTGGCAGGTTGCCTAGCTTTTAGGGAGTTATTATGGTTCTGATAAAAGTTCAAAGAGAGGGAATGTAAGCCCCGGTGAAAACTCACGACAGACAAGTTAAGACTCAGCTCTGAGAGGGCCAGGCTATCTCTTTTTTATAATGACAGAGCCCATTATGAAACGCCTTATAAAACATGAATTACCGTTGCTTTCACAATCGTTATTTTATGCTATGTATTTGATTTTTTGCACCGGCCAGGTCCAGAGAGACGCATCTCTTGAATAAGACACGACCTTCATCGGCCTGTGTCTGGTGCCCACCATGACAAGTACTTTGTGTGCCCATTTACGGGTCAATGCCAGTGTAAATGTGTGTCGACTCGCTTTGAGAATCTAATTTCCGCTCACGATTCATCGCACGAGTAAGCGCCGTCACAATAATTAATAATGCGGTCCAATACAAAATTGTATTTTCTTCTAACAAGTTGGATAAAATCATAAAATATGAAAATCCTTCAGCAGCCTTTTACCTGGCATTATGATAATAAAATATTAATGTTTCAATATTCCAGAGAGCTGAAAGGATTTCGCTGTAAGTATAACCAACATGTTTGGACACTTAGGACCCCCGAGATATAAACCAGGGTCCCTTCACTGCACCACACAAGGCACATTCTCCGACAAGAGAAACTACTATCTTGTTGAGATAGCAGCAAAGTTTCTCGCTCGAGGAACCAATCTTACTCTTGTTTTCGACTCCGGGGACTTACATCACTGCCAGTACCAAACACATTACCAAACACGCTGCTGTAATAGACAGGTGCCGCAGAAGGCATGAGTTTCGAGTGAAAGCATCTTCTAAGAACATTGGTTTCGAACAGCCTTTTAGGGCAACACTTACAGCAATGTGTGACGTCAGCACGTTTACTTTAGTTTTCAGTCTAGCCACACAGATTTATGGGAAATAGGCAGCATCGAGTCAGTATCGATGCTGCCTTCAAAACTAGCCGTCACGTGGGCAGTTTGAAGGCATCTTACAAGACAGGAAAAGATTGTTCGATCCGTTTTGAACAGCACTTTATTCCTCGCTGTCCTGTTAGACACCTTCTGAGACAGGATTTTCACCCGTTTCGAACACGAAAGCTGCCAACAACAAAATAGCACCCAAGATCTAAAGACCCCACAAACATGCTTAAGACTAAACATTTTTTCTCTAACTTTTCGCACGGCAGCAACGACTGATACACTGTATCCTGTTGCAGTATGATATGAATGCAGACGTAGGCAAATATGTAAAAAAAAAAATTCTATATATTTTATATATACATACACACACACAAACTTATATTATTTATATTATTGATATATGTGATCTTATCTCTTTAATTTATGGAAGGTGGGTTTGTCATTTGTCTTCCAACGTCAGTTATAGTGTCACTGCATATATTATTTAGCTAGTTTTGCTAGATATAGTATTAAATAGTAAATTGAAAGAAAATAAATGTTACATTTGTTAAATTTATGTAGAATCTATGCCATTGAAAACAAGTTAACTTTGCACCAGGTAGGACTATTATTATTATTATTTTATGTTTTTAGAAGGTAGCAAAACGAATCTTCTATCAAGAATTTGCACTGAGACTGTATGTGATTTTATTACTGGATGCTCAATTATGACTAAAGGTTAATGCCATTGGGTTCTAAATGTTTGTATGACTTTACTAATGACAGTAGACTGTCTTTAACAAAAAATTGTCAGGCTCTAGATACCGTGGAACTTGACACAAAATAAAGTTTGTCAGGCCAAGATTCCAACAGCAGGATATTAGTGGTATGCAAAAACAGCTGGCTAATTTTAATAGTAATATTTTTGCTTATACCACAGAGTTGTACTTGGAGTTACGAATCTGGGCTTTAAAAATTCTTCAATTTGTGTAGATCTACACAAAGAGCGTAGTTGCAATTATTGTCTTATACACACACACACACACACATACATATAAGATCTTTAATGTAAAGTCTCATTTTACGCACATACACGGCGTGTAGTCCCTCACTCTTTACTGGTTAGAGCGTATATAAACTCATATATGCCTTACATAATACATGTAGCATTGATTAATGCGCTGTTAACGTTTGTTCATACTCACGTAATCATTTAGTGCTGGCTGTTTTTGATGAAAGGTACGATCCTCAGTTCTGGCCTCCGTGGGTTCACACAGCTTGTTTCCCACCTGGCTACACTCCCTGTCTGCTAGCTTTTTTTCCCCTGTCCCTCTTTCTGCCAGCTCTGCTGAATGTCAGCTGTGTCCAGGGGAGGGGGGTCACTTCAGTGAGTGAAAAGGAGCCCTTTTCTACTGTGTATCCTCCTTCACTGTACGGACAACCCCGGCCCTACGTGCTGAGCTTGGGGGCTGAGGCGCGACATGAATAGGATACAGAAAGTACAGTGCTATTGAAGAGTTACACCTTGCTCCGAGACCATGCTGTGCCATGGCACGGCCCAGCCGGGGGTCTGTCTGTCCCCCCCAGTCGCCTCCTGAAAGTCTCTCTACTCCAGTCCCCTCATTGCTTCCAAATGTAAAAATGAATGTTTGGACAGTGAAGTGACCTTTTTATCTTCGTGACAGCAGGACATCTGCCACCTATATGTCAGTCAACTTGTTTTTGTCCACATAATAAACCAAATGACAATATAATTTTTATTAGCATTTTGGCGCATAGGTTAAACATCAACCCCCAACCAGGTGGGTGGCGTCGGAGTCCACATTGAGAAGGTAGATCAATTCTGGCACTCAATGCATTTCTTTTTTACGAGGACTGCACTATTTTACGTTGCGCACGACTTATAAATAAAGTAATCTAAACTAAACTAAAACCCACCATTAGGGAAACGGAAATCACAACAAAAACCCAACCCCTTTTTGATATGAGGTTTGAGGTATTTTTTCAGCTTTTTTTTGGTCAGCTCAGGCGTTTGACTAAATAGAAAATTAAATTTAAAATTAAATGAATTTTTTCCCATTTCGTTTTTTATTTTGATATCAATTAGATATGTGATGTGACGATGAACCTGAATGGGTTAATTATCCATTTCCCTCTTTCCCCGGGTATTTGTGAATTACTTAGCTTCAGCGTTGTGATTGGTTAGTATTGGCCCTGCGGCCATCATGTAGCCATATCCAATACACTGATGCAGCCCCTGGCATAGTTACTTGGCACGAGTTTGTGTGAACTGGAGCAACATTCACACCCCCGATGATCACTTTGTTCTAAATTAATTTGCCAAGCTGTTTGAAACCAGAACTAAATTATAGTCTCCAGTGCATAGACTAAGATATAAAAATGCCACATTTTGAAAAAGTAAAATTTTAAATGTCATCGACCCTGAATGTGACTGGGCCTTGTTCAAACAATAAATACAAAGCACATAATAGTCATTCGAAATGCAATATGACGTGCGATTATTTTTAAAAGGTTAAAAGGATAAGAACTTTTTCAGACATGGCAGTGACAATATTGCAGACCAAGCAAAAGATGACCATTTTGAGATCATTTCAACACAGCTTTGGGGGATGTACAATGCATGAAAAGGACAAGCTAAATGGCTCAAGGGGTTTGTCCTCCGATCAACTGTGGTCTATTTCGCAATCCTCAAAGCTCACACTCAAATGTGCGAAGGCTATGGTTGTGTTCCGGCCTGGTCCGAGGGCTAAAATGTTCCTGATAGTGCCCTGCTACGAAAAACGTTCGGATCTTAAGCAGTACTTGGTGTGGAATTGGTAAACCACATAATTTAATAAAGCCTAACAGACTAGCTCCAACTGATTTACTAAGGCTATCTTTTAATTAAGGAGGGCAGAATTTGACATCACCTTTATCTGTGTTAAACCCCGCCCAGTCGATGAATATTCATTTGGTCAGATTTCACTCTGACTGACACAGTGTCTCATCCTGGTCACCATTTTCTACTCTAGTCCCTCAGCAGCTACGGTTCATGACCCGTTTTTGTCTGGTTCATAAATAAAATATATGACAAGCATTAGGTAGCACGGCCAACAAAATGCTGAAGATTCTTGTAAGCTGAGGCTAATGGCTTTTGGACACCTTCACTTTTCCTGGCAGAGCTACTGTTACAAATGGGACTTTGTGCCACGAAGGTGTTAAAAGGCTTGTCACTGGGCCATGTAATTATGGCAGCCTACCGAATAGGTATGCCCGTGACCTCAACCCCCACCCGCTGAAGGGGAATTGGGAAACCATGACAAGAGTCCTGGGAGAGAAAGCTTTTTTTTTTTTTTTTTTTAAGGAAATGAAACTCATTGTCTCTCTGCTTTGTGCCGGCTCTTTGCATATCTGTTATTTTATATTCATAATGCACCTTGGTAGGCACATGTCGAAATCCTAATAAAGTACAATTTTCCGCACACTGTGTGTCTTTAGCGGGCAGGGGCAGGTTCATTGTTAAAGGTGGACACTGTAAAATTCCACCTTAAGCTCTTTATAGGATACCTTCCTAGAGCCTAGAGGTCATTCATTGACAAAAGAAACTTTGGCATAAAAAATAAATTAAAAAGAGTTAGATCAGAGAGTGTTCGGTTTAATTTAGAATGATTTAATTACACGTGTAAGGGCTTGTAAAGGGGTTCCAATATGTTCCGAAGTTAATGCTCTAGCCTTGGCAGAAAGCCCACATGCTACCAGATGTGGTCTGTGTTCACCAAGGTCTACGTGACACCAACCTGACTGCGTCTGACCTCACTGATGGGAGCGTTGTGTCGGTCTGCATCCTCTCGGTCTCCTCTGGGCCTTAATTTATTTGTTTAGACCTTGTCAAGCTGCAGCAGGCGCAGTGACATCTTTAGCCTGTCAAGTGTAAAAATCTGTTATACATTAGCTTAGCCCTGCTGCTGAGGATTTAAATAGATAGGCTTTGGCTTGACTATAGCAAACCCGGCTGCCGTGTTTGACAGTGTGGAAATGCTGTCAAACGGTGCAAAATAGTGTAATCTTATCTCTTTTCTGCGTGGACTGTTTGTTTTTCCTCATTATTCTACATTAGAACTCAAGCATTGTGTGTTCTCTTACATGATTTGTGACGAAAACTGGATGCATGATGTTCACTAAACGTCTCATCCAGTGAATTAACAAATCTAATTCTAGTTAATCTGGAACCAACTGACATTTAACGCTAGCTATGAACTGCCATTTAACGCTAGCTATAAACTATGTATATAGATAGCATTTATTTTCATTACAAATTTGAACACATAGCTCATGTGAACTGGTGAGCAGTAGCTTTGGTTAGCATCATTCTTAGCAGAACTCATGAAATGGCACTGGTATGCAGAGCCGGTCCTGACCTCCCTGGGGCCCTAAGCAAAATTGGGCCAAGGGGCCCTCCTACCTGACCCGTGAGCCATGTAAACCATTTGCGAGGGGGAGGCAGGGCCCTTGCATAATTTGTTGGGCCCTACGCAACTTGCGTAGTGAGCTTATAGGGCCACCCGGCTCTGATGGTATGCAGGGGCGTGTCTTTGCCCGGGCCTGAAATTCAGCAAATCCAGTGGCTTGCCTGACAACGTCTCTATGAAACAGCAAACCTGCAGCACATAGTCCGGGGCGCTCAGCGGCCTTTCTAACATTTCAATGTAAATCTGACATTTAGAGCGGAGCGGATGGCGCCAGTGACAGTCGGTTAGGCCGTAATTAGTTTCCAGTTTTACATTCAGCACGTGAGGCATTTCATTGCTAAATGTCAATTATCACGGTGGTCCCTTTCAGCTGGAAACCTTCAGTTATCACTTTAAGTATTATGGGATGGTCCCTTTCAGAACAGGCTCCGTCTGGCAGTTCCCTGGACCAAATCTGGTTTCAAAATGAAACATTTACCATTTCAGGAAGATTTATTGGGCCAAATAGTCTATTTGCTGCCCATGCAGATACTAAATATATTTCTTGCTTCTACTAACTGGACTTTTGCTGTCTGGGCTCACAAGAACGTTCCAAGGGAAATTAATTGAAAAAGGAAAATAAAATAAAAAGTGGTTGACCTTCAGCAGGACTTTTACTGTTGTTAAGGTGAGACTTGCTAGTAATTTCGGTGGCAGAACTCCAAAGAGCTGACTGAACTGGGCATATGAGACTTGGCCCAGTTCCAGACAGGTCCTCTTCAGGTTTCAGCAGGGGCCCCGGAGGCAGAGAGGAGACCCGCATCGGCACAGCATCAACAGCGCCTTTAAAAGCCACTCTCGATAAAACAGCCGCTCCGATGAAATGGCGACAGGTAAAAATACGACCTCTATTGATGTGTTCCATTAACATTTAATTCTGCCGTGTGGGTCTGGCAGAACATGCGGCCACACAGGAGCAGAGCTGAGGTCTGACTCTAATTCCAGCCCTGGCAGGCTGGCCTTGCAGGAATACTTAATCGCTGTTGCTTCCCCCGGACAGGCAGGTAAAAGGCCATAGTTCAACGGGTTCATGTGACACCATACGGTCCGGGCCTTTGTTTCCCCATGCGGAATTTTTGTTTTGTTTTGTTTTCTCTTCTCTGCGATATATAGCCTTCCTTCGGGGGCTGGATAATTCCAATCTGTCTCAGGAAGTTAATCTCTCTTGACGGCATTTCAGACTACAAAATAAAGTTCAAATGGCTCTCTTCCATCGCAATCCTTTCTCGGGCTAACAACCCTTCTATAGACATGCATTTTCATGAATTGAGGTTCATTATTAAAAACATTTAGATTTATCTTTGTATAAGTGAAAAATGTTTAACTTCCTGAAACCAGAGTACTACAATTGGTTCTGAGTGGAATCCTACATTTAAAAAAAACAACAACAGAAAAAATCTATGTGTCATGGGTAGACTGACAAGGAAGAGGAACCCACGTGTGGATAGACACAAAACCTGGATACAGGCAGGGGTCGATGATCAGGAAACACAAGTGAAAAATAAAACGGGGATCACAAGGACTGGGCGCTTGGAAATGCTACAATGAGATGGACAAGACTGAACTGTGAATGGAAGTCACTGAGGGGTTTATATGCAGTGGGGAGGGAGGCAGGATACCAGTGGTGGAGATTCTGAACCAATCGGTAAGAGAACAGGACAAGCAAGAGCACATGATGTTGTGGAATGTTAATTGAATAATAGGACATGAGGCTGTGGAAGGGTGAAGCAATTAGAACTCAGGGGATGTTGATGTTTGGTAGCAGACTGAGGAAGTGTGGGGCGTGGATGAAACACTATGCTAGAGAAACCACTTTACAAGCTGTCCTTATTGAAGGAAGCACATCTCAAATTGAGCTCAATCATGTGAGCTGTCCAAATAAATACTAAAATTATCGAAAATCGAAATTATCGGGAAAAAAAAAACTATAGATAGTATATACTGTATATTCTTCCAATTAAAACCAATGCACTAACATTTCAGCCTTAGGATATTATGGGCAAAATAATTTTATTGGAAAAAGAATAATCCAAGAATGTTATTTACAAACGAAAGGGTGTACAAATGATCATCACTGGCTCAGCTTCTCACAAATGAGCCATTTTGAAATATTAAAGACAAGATAGTTAAGATGGAATGTCCCCGAGATATTTATCTGAAACAACAAGAAAGACTCCTGTTTATCTCTTCGTGGTCAATAGTTCAAAATTCGTGGCGTGTTTGCAAAGGCCATTCCCTAAACAAAGAGTCCGTATGTGTGATTCAATCTTTATATCACCTTGGCAGCTTAACTTATGTCCTCCCTGTAATGAGAACTCATTCTCTGTCCTTTCATGCAGTAAAGCTGAACAGTTTCGGAACAGAAGTTGACTGCAGGCGGGTCTGAGTCATAAAAACAAAAACCCAACAAACAGCACCAGCTAATGGCTAGCTGTCAGGCACAAAATGATTTTTGCAGCTGCGTGACACCTATATTTCAGGGGATATTTCTTCCAGCCCTTTCTTGGCATTCTAAACATCTGACTGGATATTTGATCGACTGGCTTCCATGATGTTGTTTTCCCTCGGAAATGACTGAGGAAATTCGAGACAAAAAATACAATAAAATCACCCCATACTTCAGCATCATCACATGTTGACCAAAACACATTTTACTTGCTTTGCTGAAAAAGAAAATAACTGGACTCACTACGTTCGTTTTGAAATATTGACACATTCTGTCACAGAATGCCACTTTGATTGACAGATATGAATGTCAACGTGACAATGTTGCAGTATTTGGCATTTGTATGATTTATAAACCTACACTGCATTTTTCGTGATTAACTTTTTTATGACAAGAAATTAAAAGTGGCTAGTGATTTTGTTTCTGGTACTAACTAGGCTGGTTTACAATAAGATACATTTCAGACCCAGTTAATGCTCTGCAATAGAGGAAATGTATTCAACTTAGAACGGGACACAAGCAGTTCAATGCAATGGCACATTTTATATATAACATTAGTTTATGCAAATTATTCCATGAAACAGTGGCGATGGGAAGAAGGTTAAGAATTTTCTTTAACGATTTGAAAATGGTCCATAATAAACCTGAGGTCAATGTAGTCCACAAACCATCTGCAGTAAAAGGCCATTATGCTTTCAGTTAAAGTATTAATATAAGAAGCCGTATTTCTGTTTTCCTTCAACCAAATGAAACTCAAAGATACTTAACTCCAAAACATGTTATGTTTCCTTTTGGTACTATTTGAAAGCTTTACCAAATATAAGAAGGGGTAACAGTAAAATGATTCAGCGTCAACAAAAAGGTAATTAGTAAAACCATATTCCTTCAGCACTTTTCAAGACCAAAGATGTCACAAAAAACAGAAACTTGAATATACTGAACATAGCAGTGGAATGGCATATCTAACTTCTGTTATTTATAATATTTTTTTTAAATGCAGCAATGAAACATATATAGTAAAGCAAACACGATTGCCTTTAATTTTTCATTACCGATTTAATACTTAATACAGCTTGCACGCAATCCTTCGTTTTTAAGTTCATTATCAAGAATAATGGCCAACTATTAGGCCATCAGCCTATCAGCCACTGTTGCTTTCTTGGCTCCCTTCATAAGAGGCCAACAGACTCGTTTATTCGCCTTTGGACCCGTCTGGTAAATTAAGTTTGCTTGCTTAGTTAAGATATGTCTGCTAATATTTAATTATTTCCTCAGTGACACGCATTCATTACACACAAAACAGCCTTTGCTTTGCTCGATTGTAAAATTGCTTTTGAATTGAATCTGTGTTTAAACCACATCTGAGGCACTGAATTGGCATTACCTGCTAATCTACCAAGACTTTTCCATTTGAAATAGAGAAGAAAAGTTGCTGCTAACAGTAGCTAAGCACAGTTAAGAGTCAAATTGTGTTTAATACTACATCTCAACTAAACTCAGCATTAAAGCTGTAAGTCATTCGTTTCGATGGAGGCACACGCAACTACATTTCCTAGTGGAAATATATTCAGTATTCCCTGTACCTCTCCACAAGCTTTTTTTTAACCTTGTTTTTGGTTTAATAGCTGGGAGTTTGCACTGCTGTAGCACCTTTAATTACGCTGATTTGTTCTGCATATCTGGCTATGACACGGAAAACACGGTTTTCAAGTTTTTGAAAACCTTGTGCTCGTCAACACAACTGCCATGGTTAATCCAGTCTGTAAAACCAGGACATTATCTCACGAAGCAGTTTTTGTTAAGCCAACGGTGAAGATTTTCTTCATCCTTTCATAACATATCATAACTTCACTATTCCAACCCACTTATGTGAAATACCTCTTGTACTAATCTTCGGGAATTAATTGAGGCAGTCTGTTTGTATCCTTCACAAAATAAAAAATAATATAAATGCTTAGCTTTGTTACTATCATTAAAACGTTAAAAGTGCTTTCTGAAGCAGCTTAATGAAAGCGGACAGATGTATTGCATTCTTTGGAAAGGTTGTACAGTACACCGGCGTCAGTCTTTCTCTAGTTACTGAGGAAACTGGTGTGTACGTGTAGGATTTTAAAAATGGTAGTACATTAATGAGTCTCGCTCTGAAAATTCAGGTTTGTTGTGAGGGGTTCAGGCCTTTAATAGGTAAAGTAAGAGAAGGATAATTTTATTCAAAATCTATGTAACACTGATGTTACCTTGGGCAGGTAAGCTATATAACTGACAGCCAATGCCATTTTGAACCTGTGAACCCATCTTTCAGCAGTTTCATTATTAAACTGGAGCATTACAAAAATGGAGCGTTATTAAACTGGAGCATCTATGTTGAGGTGAAACTATTGATATAGTAAATAAAATGTCACTGGGCAAATGGTGTTTTTAATAGGCTTAGGCAGCAAGGCAAAAAAAAAAAAAAGAGTTGGTTCTCCTGCCGTTGGCATTTCAGTTTTAATATACACTGTTATAAATGTGAATATTAAACAGTGTTTCGGATGAAGTTGTTTTGAAACATTAGACAACAATCAAATCTGATGTTTGGTTATTGAATGAATAAAGAATTACCCGGGACCATTTTTCCCACAAAGCTTGCTAGTTTCACATTTTAAGTCAAATCACAGGGTCGTGGGCTCATTTAAAAAGGAGAATATAATTCGGAAGAGTGGTTATTTTGTTTATGTACACGTAACTGTACACATAACATTACAATATGTCCATTCCCTTCTCACACTGTTATGATTCCTCGATTCAGGCTTGTTGGTTTAATGCGAGTTTATGTAGTCAGACAAATGTGATTTCATTTCAGGAATCAGCAAAACTGGGGGTATTCAAATGTTGCAACCTAAGAACTAAACCATGAAACCATTATCTGCTGGTCTCCCTTATCACGGCCTTAGAACATCATTAGTTCCATAGTTTAACCACTGCATATGAGGAGGACCTCGGAAATGTTCTCCATGGTTTTAAACCAGCACCTGCTTCCATGTCAAGCTAAGGGGGAGGAGACTGTTGAGTGATAGACTGACTTTCTAACTGTTCTGTCTTTAAATGCCGCAGCAAGACAAGCTTAATTAACAAATATGTTGTCTTGGTACCTGTTGGCTCCGGAAATTGAAAAACATGACGAGGCAATCAACCTTGTCAGCTCCCCATTTTATACTTTTATTGCTGCTGTTTCCTTCATTTTTGCCTCCATTCACAATTTGAATACTTAAATAGGAGATTAATTAAAACTAATGTCTGTTTTACGCAGTTCTTCCATATCACTCAATTTTCACATAGGGCTTTATTCTGTAAATAAAGACAATTGCAAGATTTTGCATAAGACGTTATGCATCTTGTTTAATCTCGTCGCAGAGAAACCACACTTTCTGTGTGACCGGGATAGAATCTTTGCAGCAGCCTTAGCACAGACTGGCTTGTGGAATTTTCCGATCACGAGCAGTGCACAATTGGAGAGCGCTGCTTGGCCTGGGGTCGGTCAAATTAGCAAGGCTGCTCTCGGCTCCTCGCTAACGAGTGTCTCCTTGCAGCTTCTCGGGCGCCAACGGGCCTGGCAGAGCCTTCAATAGGGGTTCGCCTCTCCTCCAATTGACGCTAAACCTCTTATGCAGGCTGTGTAGATTCCAGAGAGTAAAAGAGGAGGCCTGAGGGTAAACGGGATTGCTGAATTTGTAGAAACGAGCCAAGAAGCATTAGCATAACTAGCTATTCCAAATTGGGGAGAAAAAATTATTAAAAAATTAAATTAGAAACAAACTATACCTGTTCATATTCATTATATTAATGCAGAAGCATTCAATAACTTTTTTGAATTCAGAATCAGAAAATCCAGAAAATGTTTTCCATTTTCCAATTCTTCAACCGATAAAAGCATGTTAGCCCCCTTTAGCGATCCTGTGACATGCTCCATAACATGCTAACAATTTTTCTCCAATGATAAACAATGACAAAAACGTTATGTTGTTAAAATTAGTAATGAATATATACATGTAAGAGCTAGGGTGAAATTAGCCTTTAAGTTGCCATAATAATCACCCTTGCATCACATAATAACACAAAAAATAAGACGACTTCACACAAGGGATGAAAGAAAATCTTTCTTAATACTTATACCGGGCTTCATAATTTAACTTTGCAAACTAAAGTGGATTTTATTAGCATAACATATTCAATTTTTTAAGCTTCACAGACACCAAATTGGTTTCACTTAAGGGTGTGTACAGGGCCCCTTTTGGTGTGCCTATAGAAAATCTAATAACCAGGTGCCCCAAAATATATATATAGATATTTGTGTAAATATATATAAATATATACACAGACCCCTCATAATAATCTTTGTGAAGTCCTCACTTGGAGGAAACCGAAAGTGGCACATTCCTCCCCGCGCGAAAGGGGTCACATTTTTGTTTATTTGTTTTTCTGAGCTGATGCATGGCTAAAGCTTTCTTGCCGCTTTATATTGCTTTGATATAGCCATCAGAAATGTGCACCTTCTTATCTCCTTGCCTGCGTCTGCAGTACAGTTCACATCTGAGAGAGCTGCCCTGGGCTGTGTGCGGCTGTTTCTTTCTGAATATTGAGATAGGAAAAGAACGAGACACTTTTGATTTATTTGCTGCATGCTTTTCTCCAACCAGTGATTGAGGTGGTCTGTCTTCTGCAATTGTGTAGCGACGCTGGTCACCAGCCAGACCCAATTTGTCCTCCCTTTCATGTGTAGGCCCATCATTAGTGTCCAGGCACCACTCAATGTGCAGACCCAACTGGACACGTTGGGGAATCAAACTTGAGTATTTCAGACTGTTTTAGGCCCTGTACCCAAACTGCCCCATATCTGAGTGAGAGTCCATAACTCTTTTAATGAGTCATGTCCTGATCTGAGTACTTAGCAGGCCCACTCTGAAGTAAAAATAACGTTAAAATATATTCTGATTTATGGGGTAAAATTCTCAATAGCGTCACTGAGTAAAGAGAGAGGCCTTCCCAAATTGTCCCTACCACTCAAAAATCCCTCTATAACCAACACAGTCAGTCGGTTGGGATTTACTGTTTACATACTCATCTATGAACAATAATCATAACAATAAAATCTAAGATGAATATTCAATGTTCAGTTAAAAACAAAATAGTATTGACAAATGCATGTTGAATCATACCTGTGGGAAGTTCATTTAGTTCATGTTTTGTCTGTGCAGGATCATGCCATAGGTGGGATCATGCCTGCTGGGCAGGGAGATTTCATTGGCTTGTAACAATTTATCCGTAATGATGGGAAATATTCGTTTTAATGGATGTCCGGATGATGAAAACGATTTCCAGCGCCCTTTGGATAATGTGAGTTCCAGTGACTCATGTGAAAGAACCATTTCCAGTATCGTTAATGCGAGCACGCAAACCGTTCTGCTCATTATGTGGACACTCTCAGTACCCCTGACCTATAGGCACAGTGTTCACATTTTAATTTCATTACCATTTTCTCTATTGAGTTGTCCTGACTTTTTTAAAACTCTTAACAGAAACCTAACAATCGAGGCTGCATGCATTTGCTCGGTCATTCAGCTCAAGGAATAGAATGTATACATAAATTGCTCTCCTCCTACTCCTGTGTTACCGCTGTATTGTGAAAAGCCAACTGAAACTTCAAAAATGAGTGGCGTGTAACAGATTGAGTTTAGCATTTACGGGAAGAACTAAAATAGTTTCCTTAATGTGAAACATGATCATTTCTCTGGTTGATGTGGAAAAAAAATTAATTAAAAAAATTAATGTGAAATTAAGCTTTAACCCTCAGTGTAGCGTTATGTCTGTCACCATTTTCATCTTCAGCAGAGGACACAGGAATGCAGGCAAATTGTCTTAAAACAGGGGTGGTCAGTAGTAGATCTCGAGAGCCGGAGTCCTGCAGCGTTTAGAGCTGATTTAAACAGTAGGACTAGCAGACGAGGTAACTTACTGGCCAAATAATGGCTTTCATTAAACAGTTAAGAAAGAATAAGGATGGCCCTGTAGTCCGTAAGGACTGTGATTGCCCAATTCTGGTTTACTGCTTCAGATTTACAGGTTTGAATAATCCTGAATGAACCCAACTGGAGTAAAACTATATTAGCCACGCTGCGGTTTGGCATATTGAGTTGCTTGTAAAAGTAACACCCAATGGCTGATAGACATAATTCTGCACGAACTCTAACTTCAACAAACCATCTAACAATTTTAATGACTAGACTTGGACTCGAAACCAAAAAAGACACACAATCTTTCCCATAATAACTATAGAAGCAAATGTCAATGGTGGTTCTCTCACCCCTTCAGGATTTATACCCTCTCCAGGCAGAGAGGGAAAGTTCCTCCAGATGTCTTGACTCACCTACCAACAATTCTCTATCAGTAAACAACTACACGTGACACTGGCAGATTCAAAACTCAAGGCTAACGATCCAGCCTTTTGCGATTGGAGGATTCGACTGTTGCAGCTTCACAAGGGCTGGTTTACCCTTCTATACCTTGTCCCTCCTACTCATCTTCTGTGGAAAGCTAGACATGGCCCCCTCCCAGCCCCTCAGTGGCAACTCAATGGGCTGGAGCTCATCTCGGCCAAAAAACCCCTCTTTAACAGATTCTGGTCCTCAGCCGCGCCGTTCCCTCACAGCGGAGGCGGCAGCAGCAACATCAGGCACAAGACTAGTGGTTCATGACTAGATTTGTAAGATACCATTAGGCAGTTATTTTCCCCCCTCTTCCCCTATGTAATGACATGGAAACCCATAAATATAGATGCCTGCTTTGAAGGTTAATTTGGATGATGAAAAGGTGCAAACCTGAAATACCTTAATGCATTTCATGTAAACATGCAGCGAAACAAAAGAAGAAAAGAAGAAAATGGCCAGACTTGTGAAGGCTGGTATCTACTGACGTTTTGTTCATGTCACATGACTCATGTACAGATGCGTGCCGGTAAAATAAAATGAGGGGGGGTTCTGCTTCGGTGCCTGTGCAAATCGAAAGTCTCTCATTTAACGCTGCAGACTGGAGTTTTCTTCTTTTTAAAGATGCGTTGTTACTCTATTGATGAGCCAAATGGTTTACCGTGGAATCTTATTGCTCTCATGAGGATGAAAAACAAATGAACACAATTCTGGAGAGAAACAAAATGCTATAAAAAAAAAAAATAATAATAATAAAATAAAAATCATGGAAGCTAAAATATCTAAAACTATATATAAAAAATAATAAGCCTCTCTTGTCACTGTGTTTTTGGTAGTGGGGTCATTCGTTTTAATTTGCTAATGACTATATTTTGGTGGATATTTTATGTACAAATATTGTGTGTAAAATTCTAATATTAAGGTTAATTGATTGCTACTGTGCCAACATATTTTAGATACGCTTATTTATTTGCAAATTCTTAATTTGGACATAATTCATACATTACAAATGATTAATATATCCAGAGTAATATATATATATATATATATATATACACACTGTGTCACACTGTAAAGTTGACCATATGTGTTTCATTATTTTAGCTCCGTTAATGTGAAATGCAATGAAGTTGTTAGTGTCCAATGAGTCAAGGTGAAATTGAGTTATTATAGAGTTATATATATAGAGAGAGAGTTATTACTGTACTGCACAAACAAGTTCTTCCAATAACATTGTCAATGTATGTATGTCTTGAAGTGAAATTGCGCCTGGTCTTTAAAAACACCGTCGGTAGTTGAACCATAACATTTCTAATCATTAACAAGTATTTGATTCGTAACAGAGCAGTATTTACGGGGAGTTCAGTTTGACGGATTTGGGAAACACAAAGGGAAATGGGTGAACTGTCAGACTAATCTGGCATCTTCCGTATTATAATGCAGCATAAACCTTCACTGACTGAGGTAAAACACATGTTGGAGGGGAGCAGAAAAAACCTAGGCAGGACATGTTGGAGGAATTATTCATCTGGTTAGCATATCTGGTCTGTTACCTGCTACCCCGCCCGCGCCTTACATGGTCAGCGCACCATTAAGCATCATTCTGGGGCAGCTAAATGCCAGTGGGAATTTTGTGCTGCGTGTATCTCTCTTGTGGTTATGGGGGAGTACTGTGAGCCCCATATTATTTAGTGTCCCCTGGAAAATCTAAGAGCTCCAGGGCATTATATAGATACAGCTCTAAGCATGCGCTAAATGCAACACAGATATCACCCACAGACTTGCACGGAGACAGACGCAAACAAAGAAATCATATATATATATACTGTGTTTATACTGTACATATATATATATATATATATATATATATATATATATATACACACACACACACTACATACCATCTGGTAGAGCTGCTGCCCCAGTTTAATATGTACAAAACGTATTACCAGGGCTTGCATAAACACATTTATCATGGTTATATTCGTTCTGCTGCTGTCAATATTTTCTGCTTCTAAAAAGACAAAGCTGCATTCCACCATGATAAAAAGCTCTGTCAGGTATTTTTCAGTTGTACTGTGTCCATTTGAAACGCAGCCCAACAGCGGCCAGCGCCAGTTCTCGGCGATAATAGGCCCCTTGATGGTGATTACTTTGAGTGATGGAATAATGAAGGCTTTATAAATATGCATAGGTCGTGGAGGCTAGCCATACTGTGGATTATTAAAGCAGTGGGTGAAAGGTGAGGTTAACGAGAAGGGGCTAGGGGTTGTTGCGGGCACTGTTCTGGGACATTCACAAAACTGATTCTCTCTGGCGTCGATGGGCTGGAGAGGAAGTCCAGAGTGCCGCGTTCGCACTGAGCAGGCAGCGACAAGGGACTCAACAACGAAGACTGTGCCCAACTGTCCGTCTCAGTGATTGGTACAAAAAAAAACAGAAAAAAAACCCCCAAAGTTTAAAATGTTGACGTCGGTTGGAATGAATTCCTTTGATTTCCAGGATCTGTCGGTCCCACAGTCCGTCAAAGTGATTTCCAGGATCTGTTGGTGCTTGGTTCTGTCATTTCCGCTTTGTCAATGCAGTTCCCGGTTTACCCCACAGCTATGGTGTAGCGAGAAGGCACAATTACAATCTAATAACACGTGTGTTTTGAAAACTGGTGCTAGGCCAATGAGAAGTAACAACACAAGCCTAATATGTAATTGCAATTCATTCTCTTTTATGCTGAGTGTTTAAATTAAAATTATGATCAGATCGTAAGCCTCATGGTTTGGGAGAATGTTGCCAAGCATGTTACTTGTTTTACGGTCAGAATTTCCCACTAATTAACTCTCACTGAAGTCGTGACTTCTTCATTTCTTGATTTGACTTCCTGGTACCTTACATGTATGGAGTGTTTCACATTCTCTTTGATTTCAATTTGAAAATATGCACATGTTTTCCATTCACATATTTCTCTGGGTACTGACATTTCAACATTTCCTTTAGAGTTCGTCCTTCACCATTAAATCATATCTGTTGGCACGCCATTGTCTGAATAGTTTTTATTTTGGATTAAAGTTTGCGGTTTATCCTGTAATTATTTTAGGTGGCTCATAATAAATGCACACATTTAAATCTGCAGTGCTTTTTATCAGTTCATTTCATTCCAGTATTGATCAAACTGATGTCATGTATCTTTAAACTGATTAGTTGATGGAATTATAAGCATAATGTGCTGAGATGTATGCAGATTTTGGTCTTCTATTTCAGTCCACTGTTGTTTAAGCTTTGTTTAGTTTTTTTCATCAGTATGGAGAGAATTTCCATATAAATAAACACACTTTTTACCTACATATATAGTGAAATATTCATAAATAATAGCAGACATATATTTTTCATAATAACACTCACCGCCATTTTCATTTTCATTTCCATGGTTGCGCCACCCATTTCAATTGCATTTCCAGTGTGACTCGCAGATTCTTCGTAACGCACTCCAGCACTCTGTCAGTCACAAAAAGTTGGCGGCATCTGACGACCGGCTGATTCACTTTACCTGTCAGGCATGAGTTGTCGATTTAGATCGCTGATATTGCATCACTCTCCCCGTGAAGGAAGCAGAGGTTGGAGTCGGCAATGGTGATCAAACTGCCGTTTCATTGGAACGGTTGATTGAAACATTTATGTATTTATTTTAACATCTGTTGATTCAGTTTTGGCAGAAAGTATCCTCCATACATATAGATATGTTTAGTTTAGTTTAGCATCACAACCCTAGTTTACTTACTACTTTCCTACAAATTTCTGCTATCGGGCCTTTATTGTCCAGTTGAATTTACTGGCGTTTACTTCACTGATTAATCTTGTTCTATGTCTGGTTCTATGCCTGTGAAATTGTATTGACTCTCAGATAGTTGAAGGCATCAATTTTGTCCAGACTGAAGTCAGGTTGTAGAAGATCATCCTTCTTTCCATGAAGGTACAGAAGGATACAATGGTTGCAGCTTCATATTGCTTTTCATTCTTCTTGTCTTGAGATGTGCATTGTATGTGTATGTGTGGTGGAACGAATGATGTATTGGTAGAAGCTTGTTTTTCGGACTAATTTTTTAAAATGTTTTTCTGTAGTGCAATTTATTATGTCGAAACTGCATGCTACTACAGGAATAGCAATGGTATTTATTGCAGTAGTCTAGTTTCTACCATTCTGTGAAACTATATGAGGGAATTCAAGTTTATTTGTCTGAAAGAAATCTTACAACAGCCATGTAAATAAGACATGAAGATGTTTTCTGATGTAAGCCTGCATTTGATTCACATTTGGTTTAGTCGCGTGATCGTTGAGATAAGGGTTGAACAGTCATTAGGATGAGTAATTTTACAGCAGGGGTCGTTCTTCCGGAGAACTGTCAGGGGTCACCCGCGCGACACTGCGGACGCAGGAAGCACAGAGGTAACTGGCTGAGAATGGAGAATTTATTACAGGCTGGTACCTGGGTAAGAAAAATCCCTAACACCCACAGTTTGCACTGCCCGAGCGAATAGCAGCTGTCAGGTGTTCCACTAAATGTCCTCCTCTATGGATGGTTACTCCCTCTGGGATTTTCCTTCCCCCCTGCGGCACTCCTGGATGGCTGCACTAGATGTGGGGGCCCGCAGGAGACAACTTGGACTGCAGTGACTGCCCCCTGAGGTCCTCCTGACACATGTGATAGGATTTTATTCCTTGCAAACAAACGAAAAAAACAGCTGGAGTCAGTGACAGAGATAGCAGGACGCACACACAGTATCAGGGGCGTTGGAGGAGGACAGAGCATCGCGGTGTTGGAGCCCCTCCTCTTCCAGTGTTCCGCAGCCAGTGGCCGAGGACAACGGAAAGAGAAAAAAAACAAAGATACCCCACACGGGACACAGGACACGGGACACAGGACACGGGACTCACGACACATGGGACACACGGGACACGGTACAAACACGACACATGAGACACACGACACGCAACAAATGGGACACGGGACACATGACAGATGGGACATGGGACACTGGAAACACGACACATGGGACTTGAGACACAGGACTTTAGAGTAAAATTCACTGATAAATAACAAACAAAGGCGAGTTGGTTGGCTACCATGCCGACATAAAATTCTACTGGTCTGTGCTAGTCTGAGATCAAGTTCTGAGATAGAGGAGTAAAACAAAAAACAAAAAAACAAATCCTGCCCTCCCTTATTAAAAGTATGACCTCCCAGATATTGTATTGGTTACATGAGTGGTTCCTATACCAATAAAACGATCAGAGAATAAGCAAGCTGTCACAATGTGTCTCTATTTGTTACAAAGAAACTCTATTACAAAGAAACGTTTTTCTTTTTTAAGTGATTTTTAAAAGACATTTGCACATATTATGATTATTTTGCTTGCATGCATTACATCCAGCATTCACATTTTTGAAAAACATTTTATAACCGATCTCCCACCCTACATTTGCCCGAAGAGATGAAATACTTGGGAATCAAAAACCGATGTTGCTTTGGTTAGTTTAAGACCCCTCTGAGCCAAATGAAATGTTAACTGCCTGCTCATACACATGCTGATCTAAGAAGACAGCCCATGACCCCCGGGGCACGTCAGAGTCATTTCTCCGTCTGAACATACACCCTCTCCCCTGGGTCCCACATTCTAGAGACGGTGTTGTTTAGCCTCTATCAATAACCCTATATCCTCTATTCAGGCCTAACATTCAGCTGTCCGGAGCAGAGGAAAAACTTTAAACGTCTAGTTTTCAGTTTATCTTAGAAAAAATACATTATCCCACACTCTTTCTTTCAATTTAAACATGTTTTCGGGCTACATGTTTTGAGTCAATAGGCAGCACATTTCAATATTTGATAATGAAAGTAATGGTGATGGAATAATTTGGTCACCGTCATCATTATTAATGTTGCTGTTGACAGGAAAATGAGGCAGCAAGATTAGTCTCTCTAAATATTAGTTGAAATATCCAACGAAACACAACACCCATTGCTGTCTGAATAATTTAAAAATTCTCTACAGTAAAGGGTTACATCAACGAATCATGCTCTGTAATCGGAGATTGTCTCCACCCGATATCCAGCGGAGCCCAGATTAAAATCATAGGAAATTATTTAATTTTGTTTATGCAACTAGAAGAGTGGGGAGTTACATGGCTTATAAATAGTAATGGATATTGCTGTTAAAACTTTATGTCCTTGAGAATTCCTAGGAATTGGACTTTCTCTGTGTACAAAGTGCAAAGATTTTACCCACGGGATTTGGGGCTCTCCGTTTCTATTGGAGTCCCTGTGTACGGTTCTCCCTCGTACTCAAATGCCAAACAACACTAAAAACATTCCTTCGCTCCCTCGAGGGTGAGTATGTTATTATACAATCACTTGTAGTCCCCAGCCCTCATCTACTTTAAAAAAATAATCATTTTTATTGAGGAGGAATACATTACATTTACGTTTACATTTGCCATTGGTTTCATTTGTTTAGCAGAAGTTTCTATCCAGAGTTACTGACATTTGTTTTAATGTTGGTTAGTCCATTAACTGATTAGCTTTATGTAAAAAAAAAAAAACGTAATTTGTCTAATTAAACCCTCAAATATTTAATGCAATGAACGTATTTAAATAAGTAGTGATAGGTTTTTTGCAATAATGCATGATGATGTACAGTGTTTAAAAACGTTAATATTATAACAAATGTATAACATATTTGCTTTAAATAACTGAGGGAGAGCAGCTGAATGAATATGCCCCCTATGGAGAGAAGCCAATAGGAGGTTGAACATCCTCACAACTCACGCCAATACAGGTTTCTCTTGCAAATGCGAAGAGAGTGACAGTGCAGATTTCACCCAGGACGCAAACTGCTGAATCACCGTGCCACCCCTAGATCCCATTGTATTCACTTATATTTACATTGTGAGAAAATCTAATTTCACTACGACAGATCACAAAGCAGAATTAAATTAGACGTTAGCCTGGACAATGAAGGGCGGCCGGCTGTAATGCCCTGATAATTATAAATAGTTTAGGAATGAACAGAATACCCCAACACGTTACTGTGAAGAGCTCAGGAACTGTGCATTCCCTGTCCTTCCAATAAGAACCGTTACTGATCCAAGTTTCTCTTCTGTTTTTATGCACACTTAAAATCAGTTCCTGTTTGTCCGACATAATTGTGTGTATATATATATATATATATATATATATATATATATATAAATTACAAGCAGAGTGCATTATGGTCACATGCTGCAGAAAGGACTCCATATTGTACACGAGAAATGGGAAAAAGCATGCCAGCGTAACCTTATGAACAGGTTTTTTTTTTTTTTGATGCTAGAGGCTTTCATCATTGGCAATGCAGTCTCAAAAATTGGACGGCCATGTTTGATCCACGGTCTCTCTGTGCAAATAAATGTCACCTCTTTTTCGTCTTATATTACCTCCCTTTTAATTCCCTGTTCTCACCCCTTATCTGCGTGAAATAAACCCCAGAGTATCCCTATTAATAACCCTTTAGATTTTTAATGCTTGGATCAAATCTCTCAATCTCTTTTGTCCTAGACAGAAGCTTCAGAGCCCTTAACCAGTCAGTATATGATAATGTGCTCAGACTAGTTGAGTGTCATTGCTTTACTTTGAACTCAACCTAAGACTACAATATCCCCGGAGGAAGGCTAACAAAATTAAAAAAGCGACGTTTTCTGTGTATTGTAGAATTTACAGTATATTCCACAGTTTGTGTTATGTACCTGAATATAATTTTTCTTTGTTTTAGTTGTGTTCCTGAATCTCCAATATGTTGTATGCTGTATGCATAGCATAAAGTTGCCACTTCCTGTGTGGAACATATTTCACTGGCACTACTTAAAGCTGTTCAATAGGTGGCTCTTCTCCTATTCATGACTGAGAGGACGTTTCGGAGGGCGCAATGCGCGGTGCTTTGCTTATAACTAAAATATGAATTGCATAACGACCACAACAACATTGTGTATTGAGAATAAAACACTCTAAAATTGAATTTGTGTTAAAATGAACTTATCGTATTTTTGTATGTGCAGTGACAGGAATGCGTACTGTCTTTAAATTCATGCCATTTCCATGGCAACGACACTCCTCGCCATCGAGGGTGGTTCCTCGCTCACGAAAAATGCTATTTTGTGGGTCGAGTTTTATTATTTTTATTCCATGAATATGAATCAGCACTTTCGTTAGCGTTCACAGATGAAAATCAGAAGCTGATTCCAAAGCAGAGAAATGATCAACCACTTAAAAAAAAAGAGAATATGAGGAGGAATATCTGTATTTTATTTTTACTTTGGTTGTAGCTAATTTGTTAAAATTTAGCTACAAAGAGCATGTGGAGGAACTTTTTAGCTAAAATGGCATACGTTCTCTGTGTGTACCATCAACGATCTGACAGAAACAAAAAAAAAACCTCAATTCAAGAATAATCTCTTGCAGTAGGCAAGTTTCCCTCGTTCTTGTTATAAATGTGACAACAGAGGTATACACCATGACATTACCTATACCAATTCTCCTTTCGGCTTGTCAAAAAAAGTACACCCCAGTACACATTCAAGCTTAAATTCCAAAGTGCTTTTGATGGGGATAAAAAGTATGTGTCTGTATACATATATACCCTAACACTAACCCTAAGGGTAACCATAAGGGTTATGCACTGTCACAAAAATAGTTTCTGTTACGAACAGGGGACTGGGAGAAAACCAACCTAAAACTGACATATAATATATGTCTCAGAAACTGTGAGCCAGCTGCGTTAAACAAAACTAAGCTGGTTTGTATAATTACAAAAGGTCAGGACACACGTCATAAACAGCAATGGCAATCTCAGGGTTCTAACAAGAACAACAACAAGATTAACCAGTTGCCTAGGGCCTGGAGCATTTATAACAGTAACCACAACGTATTTAAGTCTAATTAGAAATATACAGAGGACCACTTTTAAGAAGGAGGTGCTAAAATTGTTTATTCTACAATCTACAGCGTCGTAATTTACAGGTGCTGTTTCTTAATTGCAGACATCTGCGGCTGCAGAACGTAACGTATGTGCGCAGTGTTGAAAAAGACAAATTTTAAAATTAAGCACTGCATTGTTCAGCAGACCTTGAATAAATGATTCACTTTCCGTGTTTAAGGTAATCTCTAGCGGTTGAAAACAATAGCTTCTGTTTATTGTCTTTATTTTTACCGCTGCTTGTTAGCTCCTCGGAATGTCTCGTATGGAGCAAATTTAATGATCCAATAGAGTAAACAAAAAATTGCCTTGATGGTTTCAAAGTTTTCTATTCCGTGTTATTGTTGAGACATAAACTTAATAGGTCATGCTAGGGTGGATTTTCTGACCAGAGTATAATTTATTAATTTAATCCTGTTGGTGGTTTTGTTAAAATTCTTCTAAATTAAACCTAATAAAATAATAAATAATTTCCAAATTAAGATTATTATAACGAACAGCACCAAAATACCCATAAACGTATATTGTGTGAATTTTGAAGTTTTAGATTACTTGATATTGGCTGCTCGGCAAGGTTCAATCGTAATTTTCTACTTTTCTAGACAATGTGCTATTTAAAAACCTGCAAAGCTAGATTCTGTTGTAATCCGCAGATTGCAACACATTCAAATAAACATCCTCTCAAGTCAGAGTTCCAAGTGCACCCAAACACTTTTGGAATAATTTTTGAATAATTTAAATTTTTCAATTTTAGAATTAAGTTAAGAGGTCAAGGCTACAGAATCAATGGTAGAACTGAACAGTTAAAGCAAAAATAAATAAATCTAAATGTGATCCCTGTGCAATAGACTGGGTGTGTCCTGTGAAGCAAAGATACATTTGTTTGCAGTAGGACTCTTACTATTACTCTCTTATTTGCCTTTGTCCTGTTTCAGTGTAGATCAATACAGCTCTCCAGTTGTCACGTTCTGTCCCAAGTCATTTTCCCAGCATGCTTTGACAGAAATGGCCCCTCATCCATAGGGCTGGGAAACATTTTACAGAATAAGCCTTCCGTCGATCATTCTGTGGACACCATTGACCCATTAATTTATTTATGAATGCACGTATATATTCATTTAACCGGGGGTGGGCGTTAGAATTAGCATTTTATATTAAACGTGTTATGTTTATTAATAATAATAATAAGATTTTCATGAATTTTGCATTATGTTTCAGAGTGAGACTGTGTGAATGCGGTTCTTTACCTATGACGTAGGTTCCCTATGGTGGCCTGCCGAAAACTGTCGGTGCGATGCGTCGTTGTCCGTCTTTCTGCTGAATCCTAGATTCTGACCACGACAATAGAGTTTTATTGCATTTAATATAGCTCATCTGGGACTGGGATTCTCTTGTATTGGTGAACATTTTACAGTCCTTACAAACAGGAACATGTGCGACCACGACCTCACCCAGAAGAGCTTTGCCCTACCAGAGAATGTTTTGAAAGATGTGGTTAACCGTATCGCTTGGACGTTTATAGCCTTTGTCTGACTACACCCCACTGACCATTTACATAATCATAAGAAAATAGTGAGAAGAAATGTAACTGCTGAATCACATAATTTATATATGTAAAATTACATGTCGAGATTCTAGTGTGACCCAATTATTTTTTATGATATGAGCATGGATTATCCAGCAGCCAAGTCTCCTGATTAGAGCCCTTCAAAAATCCACTTGGCTGCTCTTCAAATGGAGGTAGAGGAAGGGCACAGAAAAGCCCGGAATTTCTTTCTTGTTGCGAATGTTTGACAGGACCCAGCAAAGGAAACTGGTTTCGCTTCTCCTACTCATGGTTATATCATTGCGTGAGATGCACTGGTATAGAATGTGCGCTCCCCTAGTGCCCGTGGACGCTGCCTAGGAAATCTGGGACAGAATTACAATAATACAAAGATTTAATCGGAACATTAGCTTATTTCCCTTTCAGTTTTTCATTAGACCGTATTAGAAAATCTGTAGGTATCATCGGTTTGACTGCAGTCTGCTGTGAGACTAATAGAACGGAGCTTGATTACAGCACCCTATCATTTCCCTATCTTCATCACCATCCAAGCAACGTTTTTCCTCAGAGAAGTGGGAGTGAAAGTCGGGCAGGTCATTCAGGCTCGTAAAAGGGAAAATGATATAATTTGGCCGCATGTAAGCAATTTGTAATGAGATTGCAGCAGTCCGCTGGCCCACGGAGGACTTTTCTGTGGCTCTTAACAAACTGCTCCGTGCAAGGGAACAAGGACCTCATCTGGGAATCTGCGGCCGTCACATTCATCTAATGGGGCACAGCACTCTCGGAGCAGGACAGGCCTGCACACAACATCCAATTATCACTTTATTAGCCTGGGTAAAAAAAAAAAAAAAAAGTATATATCATATATATATAAAATGAAAGAAAGCTAAATAAAGCAATTTTTTGGTGATGTTGGAGGTTCCCCAGGCTGGTGGACATGAGATCAGCTTTGCTGAAGGTGGTGTTTAATAATTCATAGACATATAAGACGCGGAGCAAGTTATGAGCTCTTTGCAGGGCTGCCAAAAGCGTCTGCTTCACTGACGCCTGGCAGACGCGTTTGAGCGAAGGATCGCGTCTGTGTACATTTCCCTGGGCTGCTTTGTGCCAGACCCAGGCACGTGGCAGGAGAAATTATGTCTTCCTCTTTTGCTCTTGGTTTTTTTTCTCCTTCTCGAAAGACCTACCCCTGCCTGATAGTGAAGTGTTTTTTGTTTTTGTTTTTCCCCCACGCAGAGGCTTAAATTGCTAAAAAGTCTCATGGTGAGAAAGCCAGTAATGCCTCATACTATCAGAGCGATGGTATACAAATCGTAGCCTTCGCACATTCACACAGTCCAGATGACAGAACTGGCGCTAGTAACAGTGTCAGATATGATGTGAGAGATCTGTCTGTTCCATCGCAGGGTTCCGTGAGTGAAACGTTAACACTGAAGTTCCGCTGCAGCGGCTGGACAGGGGTTTGGCTCCTATTTGCAATCAAATTCTAAAAAGGCATGTTTTGCATGTGACTGCCATTAACCAATAAGTGGTGTCCTTTTGTAGAGAGAAGCATTGATCAAGCATTTGAAGGGCTCACTTTTTTAAAAGTGAAAATCTAACCCAGGTCACATTATGTCTAAGTATTCTCTTATTATTATTCTACGATCAAATTGCTTATTTTGTTAGACACACTTACTTCGAGATACTTTACCCACTTAGATTTGCATTTATCTCACCGTAGACCATTCAGAGAGATTGTCCAGCAAACCCACTGGTACACCAGGTCTTCATATTTTTCCCTTATCTGCTCATTAGACTCCTCAACCCAGCATTCCAAAAGGGACATTAAGTTCCAACAAGACCACCCGCTTAGATGTTTCTGACATTGACACAAGTTCTGTCCTAAGTGTGGTCATCGCAATGGTATCTTGGAACTTAAAATTCCTCCCTAGGTCAACAATCAGCTGCAGATCATGTGCTGTTGCCAGGAGACCTAACGTGGCTCTGGGATGTGGCTTCTCCCCAGCTCTGATGAATGCTAGGATGGTCCGTTTCGCTGGGTGATGGTTCTTGCAGAGCTTACGCCGCCACAGATGGAGCCGGCCGTGGGTTTTTCCAACACCAGCTGTGAGGGCTTTTGGGCAGCAGCCGAGGGTCTGCTGAAGAGTTCCTCTTTTCGGGCACCAGGGGTATGCTGGTGACTAATCCCTTCCCCAGCAGAACAGGTTGGATGGGCTTGGCAGGACATCGCAGACTGCCCCGTTCATGAACCTGAGACGGTGGGGTTCCCCTTGCCAAAGCTCAGATTAAGAGGTCTGGCTGTCCAGTCTTTGCCCCCCATATCATCCAGGCTAATTTTTATCGCATCCCAAACATCCTGTGGGGGGACGTGCTCTTCCTCCACTGCCGCTTGCACTAAATAATTAGTTAGGAAACCAATCGTCTCGTAAGTTCAATTCAAATACAATATTTAAACAAACAAGTGAGAGTAGAACGATTCCAGACGATACGTAATCAACAAACTAGTGTACTTAAAAAAAAACAACGAACGTAAAGTTCAACCTTATCAGAAGGCGCTGAAAGACAACTCAAAGACAACTCAAAGAAAAGCCAAGTTGTCCTTAAACCTGTCCGCTGGAAGTTAAATGAGGAGCATTACTATGGTTACTATTACTACGGACACGAAAAAAAGCAAAAAAACTTGTAAATAGGAAATATATAATGGGAAAAAACTAATAATAAAGAAACTAATAAACAATTTCAAATATAATTTTGCGTTTCAGAAAGTAGTTCATTATTCTGTGCTCTCTGCTTTAAATATCTACATGGAAGCAATCATTTCTGAAAAAGAGATTTCATCCAACATCATGGATCATCTTTGATTGTTCAGAGAACTACTTGATAAAAGTCAAATTATGTGCCATAATCCTGACTAGCCAGTCAATTTGTTCCACTAGTTTACCCCTCACTATTTAATTCTATAAAGTTAGTAGTTCTACCCCTAATGGATACCTAGTGAAGCATTTTTTTTTACAGCTACACAAGCCACACCTTTTCTGTGATTTTAATGTGCAACCGTCTGATTAATCTAATTTCTGACACCCTTCCCCCTTCCATGATAATAACAGGAAGCGGTGATTTTAAGGTGCCGAATGCTGTCATTAAGCCAAAGTGCCGCTGATTACACGCTGGGGGGGGGGGCGGCCGGGGGGGGGGCGGGGGGGGGGGGGGGGGGCGGGGGGGGAGCGGCGGGGACGAGCAGAACAACAGGGCCACACGCCGGAGGCAGACGCGCAGACAGAGGGGG
>JAOYSI010073740.1:0-14251 GCA_025775065.1 Hiodon alosoides | reverse complement strand
GGTAAATTAACAATTTCTCCTTCAGAGACTGTTATCCTTCAAAAAGAACAAAGCTATTTGGAAAAAAGCATTCACTCCAATATAACTTCTCACAAAATTGCTAAAAATTACTAGAAGTGAAGAGAATAAACATCTTTACATAATTTTCTGTAGTCAGACCATCTTAATCTGAGATCATGATGCTCAAAATGATAGATTGCTATTTTTCTGTATCTAAAAAATGGCTTACAACTCACTGCAAAGAATCTAAATGATTAATAATCATAAATCTCATCACCAGATGATTGAATTGGTCAAACAACAAAAATTTTGCCATACACACTTTCATAACTAATATAAAATAATTTCCCAGTGTGACAGCTTAGTTGAGGCAGTAATGTTACTTTAACTGCAGTTTTCTGTTCTTTAACTAATTTCAGCTTAGCAACAACCAAGTCAATGGTTTTAGTAAAGTTTAGCTAAATATGAAGCAGCTACAGTGCGGCCTCAAATGAAATCCCAACAGCCTATGATTTTAGAGACACCCACAGTTAATTCCACTTCAAAAAGGATGGCTCTAGACATTACATTTTCTGTCTCATATAACAGTTTGGGAATCTGCCAGTTTCTAACTCCAACTGATGTCAATTACTCCTGTATCTCCTATACAAGACTGAATACAGCCAAACAGCTTAATAAAATCATAACTTAACTTTAGGATTTAACTTTTCTACCTGGTCTTCTATTTTTTCTATTACAAAGGTATATTTTTCTATGGTACCCTGCTCAATGGTACAGGCTTGTAGAGGTGGTGTAATGGTGGGGGGGGATGTTTTCCTGATACACGTTATTAATTGAGCTACGTTTGAATACCACAGCGCATCCAAACATTGTTGCTTACCAGGTGCAGCCCTTCATGGCTACAGTTTAATCTTCATCATATTATCTTTCCAGCAGGATAATGCGCACAAATGTCACAAAGCACGTATTGTCTCAGAACAGTTCCAGGAATATGGCATCAAGTTTGGTTTACTTGAGTGGCCTGCATTTTTTGGATCAGACAGAATGGGCTGTTTGCAGCATGAATGCACCACTGTCCAATCTGCAGCAGCTATGTTATACCATTGTGTCAGCATGGACAAACATCCCTGTGGAATATTCTTGACACTTTGTAAAATCTATGTCCCAAAGAATTCAGGCTGTTTTGGATCCAATCCAATACAAGATGGGTGTACCTAAAAAACTGGCCAAGGAGTGTATAGCCTTAATGAGTTACACAGTAGAAAGCACAAAGTAATGTAAGGAAACCTGTTTATTAAGATCCTTGTGTGATTATGTCGTTTGTACTTGCCATATGCACCTTGGTTATATTTGTTTTGATTTGGTTAATTAAACTTTAGTTAATCTGAATCAAACAACTGCGTTTCACAAATCTGCGACAGTGACACCTTTTCTATTTAAGCTTCTTTTTTTATTCTATGTTGTCAGAGAAAGTACTATAAACACGTCAAGCTCTACGCCGTTTCATTGCAGAGCTGTTTATCAACTTTCCACACTGTCCACTGAAAGCCCAACAGTATAAAAATGATTATATGGTGAATAAGGTGGTTTGATTAGTCAAGGGGTTTTATTTCAAGCACTTGCCTTTGTCCTCTAAATATAGACCGCAGTAGGACAATGATGATAATTTCCATCTTTAAATGGCTCTGCTGTCCATTTTCCCACTTTAAGAAAAAAGTTTGCGAGTGATGTCATTCTGTATGAGTTCCCCATCATGAGGAAATTCATGAAAGCAAGCTAAGCTTGAACAGAAATAATTAACAGAGAATTCAACAGTTTAATTATAATTCCCAGAGGTTAAAATGAATGAATCGGTTGATAGAATTACACAAATGTAACTACAATTAAACATATTCATATACATATTGTATAAATTCACAAAAGCTCTAGTGTCATGTCATGTCTTTTCCCAAGTTTTCTGTTGACTTGCACTTCGGGTTAATTGATCCCTCAAGTAGCAGGTTTAAACAACATCAAATAAAGTAAAGTAAAGTAAAATAATAAAGCCCAAACCTTCACCTTCTCACACCACACCTTTTCCAGTCCAACAGTCTCTCTCTTGACCCAGCTCTGGTGACTCTTTTTAAAGAGTCTTTGACTGTTGGCACCTGAGAGTGATTACCATCACTGGGACCACACTCAGGTGCACACATTGTTTCTTTTAGGGGGCGTCCCTCACCAAGCAGTGGGGCAAATCCGGTGTGAAGGCTTTGCTACAGTAACTGAAGCCTGGTGAGAAACAGTTTTGAAATTGTACTATGACGATTTTGAATATTAGCGTCTTCAATTTAAGAAAAGTCGCCTCTTTTCATAACGACATCATGAGGTTATCTCAAAGATCTGGTAAAAAGAGATATGTCATTGTGAATGAGGGGAGAATAGAACTAAAATAAAACAGGAAGCACAGCAGTTTGGACTACACAAATAGCTGACTCACAGCACCGCTACTAACAAACTACACTGTGGGCATTTTAGCAGCTTTCTACAAAAATTACTGTTGCAGTCTATTTTAAGTGATGGTTACTGTGACTGGATAAATCTGTCACAAGGTGCAACGCTGCACTGCACATAATAGCAGCACATAAGGATTGAGATTTCCCTGAAACGATTAAAATCAGGTAAGCACTACCATAGACGTGTGGCTGCCATACTATTTTTTTTTTTTTTTAGCAATCCAGATTTTCAAAGCCTTTTCAAAGCATACTGTTTCTGGCCTGTCAAATGTGATAGGAAATGAATGTGTGACTGAAGAAACAACTTCATATTTTGGCACCTTATTGTATTTTTTTTTTTATTATTATTTTCCAGAGTGCAAGTTTTATACATTTAAAAAGGAAAATAATTTGAAAGTGTGGCTTACTGAATAAAGTATCCAATAGATACATATACAACAGTAAATATTCTCTCGCTGTGTGGCTAAATAATGAATAATATGAAATGGACTTTATATGTATTATACTTATGAGAACTGAAAAGACTAAGCTGGAATATGATACAACATACATTTTCAATTTTGAATGAAAAACAGAATGCCCACAGGAAGAAATATTTTTCCTCTGCACATTTCAGAAGGTGATTTTAAAAATCTGAGCAGTTGTAGGTGGCTGTTTATCCAGAAGCAGAGCTGTTTTACCCAGAAAGAAATGCCAGGGGCACCACAAGGGTATCTCGGACATTGAAAATGTAATGATTCAAATTAATTTGAAAGTCATTCTCACAGCTTTCAGCATAGAGCTTGAGCTAACATTAATGCAAAACTTTGAACATTTAATGAAGTTCTGCCTCACCAACAAGGTCTTGTGACCAAAGTATTACGGCTGATTCCAGTATTACGGTGGGTTACCTTACCACTAGCAGAAGGAATGCTATATATATGGAAATATTCGCAGGCTTCTTTAGTTTGTGTGCTGTGCCCAGGCATAATAAGGTAGAGCTGGCACGTCAGGAAGTATGCTGGAAGAAGCAACACAAGCATGTGATTTAGCCAGGTTTATTATTTTTATTCTGTTTGTGTCTTTTGTCAGTAAATTTTACACACCATTGTTTTTTTAGGCTATCTAACACTATTTTTAGTTTTATTGTGTGTTGCATTTGTTGTTTAATAGAGCCAAGAGGAGGTAAATAGAAGAAGACAGCTAGAGAATTCAGTTTGACAGAAGAGCAGCCAAGAAAGTGCAGGGAGCTCAGGAAATGCTGCTGTGCTGACAGCAGTATAAAGCCAAAAAGGCAGACTTCGGTTGCCAAATTGAGTGGAGACTCCCTTTATTTCCTTAGTCGAGTATGGGGCTGAAGCTTAGCTCAGTTTGGAAAGGCACTTGCTTAAGCACAGTCTGAACACGTAAGTGGAATTAGCCGGTTCCAATCCAGCCCATGTCATTAGCTGATTCTGACTAGTAGAGCACACAATTGGTAGAGCAGAATGGGTAGAAATCGGATGGCCCTCTCTCGATGTGGTGCTAACTAACATCTTCTGTTAACTGCCTCCTGCTGGCTTGTAGTGCCATAGAGAGGGATGTGCCTCTTCTCCAATTGGCGTTGACCTTTCATGTGGGTAAGCCTAGAGAGTGCAAAATGTGGGCTGTTTAAAATAGACACTTAGTTACACTTGCTTTGAATTCTGTTTGATTTTACAGAACCTAGACAGATTTACGTACCAATATTTACCTTGCGTCCTTCTCTGATTGAATTGGTTGTGAATCTGGAGTGTGGAGATGGTCACGTGGACATCCCGTGACAGTATTTTTCATCCAAAAAAAAAAAAAAAATCCCCTTTTGGTCTTGCAGTCAGAATGCTGTCAATCACAGATACTACATACCCTACCTTTAATACCGAGTGATACCAGCTATTTCAGTCAGTGTTTTTCATTTTTTCTTAGGACTCCCCTCAATATATAGTATATTGGCAATGTGGAGAGTACTGGAAGTCTGTAAAAGCACTACAGACCTCTAAACTAAAAGACATGCAATTAGCTGGAGGGTAGTTTGTTGTGCAAGCTTTAGGCCTTTAGGTCTTTACTAATACCATAATAAAATAGATAATAGTTTTGAACCAAATGTACTCATTTAGGGTCTTGCAGAGCCATTTTGGCTTTTCGAGAAAGACAGAGATCCTGAATCAGATTCTGATGAGAATGGACACTGTTTTGGGCCTTTACATTGGGCTCTCGCTAATTGAACAAGAACTCAACAAAAATTGTAACATTAAAACAGACATAACTGTTTATCAAAAGGTTGATCAATAGATCCATCATCTCATCTAAAAGTACCAAGTGTTACAACCCGCTAGCTTTGGGATGGGAAGTTGTTTGTTTCGTGTGCTGTGCCATATTTTGTGTGCAGGTCTGAACTCCCTCCCAGAGAATTCCAGCCTCCCAGGATGACACTACTGATTGACGGCCATATATGAAGAGGAGTAAGAAGGAGGAGGGAGTAGTTGTGGAGAGTCGTGTGCGTTGGTGTTAGAAGTCTTGTTAGTTGTGTGGCTTACATTTGATATTCTGACTGCTCTACTGGTTTTTGACTGTGAGTTTGGTTATCCCTACATCTGTTTGTCTGTTTGGCCATTTTATACAACTGTATATATATTGCACTTGGTTCACCAGCAGTAGGGGTGTGGCTGCCATTTCTTTTGGGAAAGGGTTAGGGAGTTAGGGAAGGATACTTGTTTTCCTTTATTTTCCTTTCAGGTTAACTAGCTACCAAAACCAATAATCCTTTTGTTTATTATTTTGGCCTTGGCCCACCCTGAAGGTACATCTGGTGCTTGTTTTTTTTTTTGTATAGCTGTATGTATATATTGTGTCTTACAATATACCATGACTTGTTAACACAAACCTGGTTGTCTTGTTCTTCCTGACTGCCCTCATTTAAAGATCAAAGTCAACTGAATCCCGAGCTGGTTACTCTGCGGCCTAACCTAGACTGGGTCGTAACACAAGATATTCCAGGTACAATTTGACAGAACTGTGTAACCCGGTTGAAATCATTAATATAGTATATACAAGTTTGAATAAATAATTTCATAGTTTAATAAATAAGTTTAAAAGTTAAGATTCATTGACCAGCAATGGTGTTATAATTTCCTCAATGTGTGAAATGCATATTTGGTAATCTCCATGTTATACTGAATCCAGCATTTAAAATGTTAAATATTTGTTGTGCAATAATATATGTGAAAATGTTTTTAAAATACCTGTAAGAATAGGAAGAAAGAGTTACACCAAGGTTTTGTGAATTTATTTTATTTCTGAAAGGTTTGTGAATGAGCCAATCACCTGTGAGTTAAAGGGAAGGAAGTGTAAGTAAAGGAAGTGAAAACGTGAGAGGAACGGAAGAGAGGGAGAAGGAGGAATGAACGAGAAAAAATGGAAGAAAGTCGGTTAAAGTTACTTTAATGCACCAGTTTAGTGAGTGTTAAACCAGGACTCCAAAACTTATACGAAACATTAATGGTGATAGTTCTGCCGGTTTGAGTGAACTGCTCAGCGCAAGAAGACAGAAACAAGTTTAAGTTAACTGCTGACTAAGTGGTTAGTGCTTTTGCATGGACTTTACTAACAAGCTAGTGGTTAGCGGCCTTGCCTTGTGAAGCCTGTGTGAAACTGCGAGAACAAGCGTGGACAAAGACACTGACGGAGCCGAATAGCGTTGCCGAGTGTGAACTTTGCTGAGATCATCCGCTGTCTGAGCCTTCTCGTCAACTCCGTGAATCTTCTCTTCAACGTCTTCTCTTCATCGTGGATCTTCTCATCATATCTCCTGCTGCTGTCGCTTTTCATCCTGCACTCGTGAGGCTACATTCCCATTGAGTGTACAGGTATTCTTTTGCTTTGGCCTGCGTGGTGGAGCTGCCATTTTGCTAAAGACTAAAGCGCACCCGAGCTACATACAGGCCTGAAACATTTAAACATTTGAAGGGTATTTTAGTTTAAGCTTGGTTATTGCCGGCTATTTTATTTTCTTGCGCCTTTATGTTTTAAATTTGAACTCAAATGCATTTGTGATTTGAGAAGGATTATTTTTCTAAGATACATTTAATTACTAATCTATTTTTTTAATTTATAAATAAATCTTTTATATAGTTTTCTATACAACAGTTGTGATTACTGACTATTTTGATATTTTAAGTTAATTAAGAAAGAGTGTTTTGGTGTAAAAGTGGAAGGGTTTTAACGATAAATTAATTCCTAGATATTTCACTTCATGTTAAAGGGTGAATATTAACGCTTAAATGGTGATTTAAGGGGAAAAAATGTTTTTATAATAAGTTAAGTTGTTACGTACACACCAGTTAAATACTGATAAGTTTATTACAGAAATCCCACTTATTTAATTATTTGGATAGAGATTTTAAAGAACTCAGGATAGCCACCTCTCACAATAGTTAAACATGCTAGGGAGGCGCTACAACTGCATGATGAAATACTTTTGTCTTCTTACTGCGATCAATGCTCTGGGCTATTTCAAATGAATGATAATGTGTCAATCAGAATAATATACGATGAATATTTAACTTTTTCTACTGGCTTGTATATAAAAGCAATAGAGTACCGCTGCCGATCCTTCCTACTTTATTTTTTAGAAGAATTTGTTTTGCACAAAGCATAATGATTCACTGAACTTCTAACATAATTTTTCAGGCACATAAAGGCACAACACACACAAACTATAGCAAAATAAACAAAGCAGCCTGGGTAGAACAGTGACGGGTACCCCTGCCACGGCTACAATATTAATATCCTAAGCATACACAAACACGAACTTGTATATACTTACAGCGTCTTATTCACAAACGATTTGGTTCGAACTGGCAGTCTTTTCTATCGCAAGACCTCTTCTGATTGTACCTTGACTGCTTCCCATGTGACCGATTGTTGTATGAAGCGACAAACATTTAGAAAAATGCGATCCATTTCTTAATCTGTATTGTAACTTGCGTGTTAGAATACAATGCTTTAAACTTGCTAACTAGCCTAATTCACTGGCAAGCCTCAGAAGCACTCGTTTGTTTCCCCCGTGTCTTAGTTTTTCTGTGAGACCGTTCGGAAAGATCTAGTAATGATGCTTATGAACTGAAACTCGGGTGACTGGAAATGACATAGTGTCGACCTCGATGATTGCAGATAATTACTTACTAACACATTATTGTCATATGCATACCCAAAAACGTACTAGTAAGTAGTTGCAGAGTCTTATTCGCAAACAAATCGGTTCAAATTATCCGTCTTTTCTACTCCAGCAGCTGGCCTTCGTTTTCGCTGGGAGTTCGCTCATTTTGGGAAAACTATTTCTCATATCTCAATATTCCAAGTCTCAGAAAGATGTGTTGATCAGAGTTGAATCCGTTGTCGTTATTTAAGACTAGCTTCAAAAATTCTAGCTATTTGGAGGCTATCTGAATCTATAAACTTTTAGTGCCCAACTAAACTAGCTAGCATGCTAGCATTTTACCCACAATGCCTTGCTTGCCAGAGGAACAAAATGTCAACATGCACAATTTATTGACTAATCTCAGACTAATACAACATTTAGAAATAGTACCTGCTATCTCGGTTATCGTACATCGAACTTGTTATTCCTTAATACAATTTTGGGATACATATACCCCACACTATTTTCTATCACCTGTCACTTCCACAAAATTTAAGATATTGCCCTTAAACTGCACACAGTGCCTCTGGGTGTCAGTTACTTGCATAATAAATGTCAAGTCCATATGGTGACGTACAGAGTTGTGTGGACATTAATCTATTTTGCTGCATTTTAATATTGATTTGTCAATATCTTTGTTGTCTTACATTTAAATGTTATTCCTTGATACCATATTGGGAGACATATACCCCACACCACAAATATTAACTCATTTGGACCAGTGAGTGATTTTATGCGGGTTTTTTTTAGTGGGTGCACATAGTGTGCAAATTTTCACCATTTTTTACAATGTAGTTTTTGTGTCAAATAATAGTAACAATAAAAAAGACTTTAAAAAATTCTGGAGGAACCCAAATAATAAAACAGACAGAAAAAAGACAATGATCCAAGAGAACTTAAAAAAGTAGTTATTTTCTACATAGGAACTATCATAACATTTAGCACTATCACAAACTCAAAATGCCTATGTTTTGCTTCGTTAACGATTGCTCAAATCTATCAAACCGAGTAACCACAAGGAGCTTTTATAGTGTACCAAAAGTTGTTGTTCATAATGGGGAAAAATGTAAGACATTGAGTGAAATGTCTTAAATGTCTCGTGTGTGCAGTAACCTTTGTCTAAGGTAAGTTAATACAACGTATGTGGCTATGTTTATGTAACGTTAGCTGTTTCCGTACATTGTAAAGTTAATGTAATTGTTTTTCCTTTTCTTTGTTTGAGTTTGTGCCCCTGTAACTGAAAAAAAATACATAACATTAGCAAATCTAACTACACAGTCTTTGCAGGGTGCAGCTTTATTGCTACAGTGTTGTTCTCTTTAGGCTGCCCTGGTGTTTTAATCTATGTTGAGTCTGTAGACTGGGCTCCTACAGTTAACCTTGGTTATCAGAAAGGTAAGCCCATGTCAGAAGCATCGCGTATACTTATGCTTATATCTACCGCCTCAATGGCAGGCAAGTATTTCAATTCAGTTGAAGAAAAATCGCTCCTATTCATAAAAAAAGGATCATTTCCAACATATGTTGTGATTTTCTGTTTATACCTTTCTCTCGTAATACCATCTAAACTAGGACAGTACGGATTTTCCTCCATCTCATCCATTCTGTTTTTCACTTTGTGCCCTCCATCTGAATTTTGCACGTCATCAGAATCACGTGACTACAAACAAGCCATTGTGCAGAAACATACCAGTTCAAATTGTTCCAGATTTTTACAATCCATTTATTTTCCATTTGAATTTGAATCAACGCTGACATGGGAGATATGAACGAAGTGTTGAGTTTATTACACAAGGTGTAATAAAATCGTAGTCAAATATCAGGCTAGGATCGATACCAGAAAACAGAGTAATCCAGGAATTCCAAAGCAGGGCAAAAATGAGAAAAACAAATAAACAGGTCAACAACACGAGAGATGAGACAAGACTAAACGATCAGAAAGGCAATCACAGAAAGTGGAAAGACCTTGTAGCGACCTGGGGATCAGAGAGAGTGGGGGGGGCTATCCCACGTTCAGGGGTGATGTTTGCCTGTCTGTTTAAGGTCGGGAAAATTCTTTGTAAGGGGATTTAGTAAGGGGTGACAGAATGTGGGGACAGTAAGGAATGTATGGGGGCTGTGAGTGAATATGGTGGTGGTTCCCCTCCTCAGGGATAGGGGTGGTTCCGCCCTTGGGAGGAGATAAAGGGAGGGGGGACTTGACGTGTGTCAAGTGTGCATGAACTAGAGTTTTCATACTCAACATAATTTTTTTTTATTTTTGAACAGTGTGATGTTTGTGTGTGTGTGTGATCACAGGGTTTTTTGTTTTTTTTTACTACCTAACGTTTTATTTTTATTTATTTTATTTATTTTGGGGGCGTGGGAGGGACTTTTTATTTCTACGTGAAGTAAAAGACAATGTTAATTATGTGGTGTGGGTGTGGTTTCTCCCATCCCACCGAAGGCACCGAGGGCCATGTATAAGAATGTTACGATGTCAATGATGTTAGTAGAGTGTGTGTCTGAGATCAAATGTAAAATGTAGTCGCCCGCTAGCTAACTGGCTAGTAGTTAACCCAACAGTAGCAAGCTAGAACAAGCTAGAAGCTAGAAATGTCCTGTGTGGCTGGCTGTGATGATGGCAATATTGTGTGGCGCTGCATGGCAGCAGTGAACTTTGTATAGGCTCCGTGTAGCTCTCCCAATGAGGATTTTCTGAGTACGGATATTGAGACATTTTACTTGATACTCGTGCTTGTAAAAAGTACATTATCCGTACTGGATACTAGTTTCATCCGAGTATTCGGCTCATCCCTAATATATATGTATAAATACTGATAACATGAAACACAAACACCAGTGAACAATTATCAAGACATAAAACACGTGAAAATCTCAATTGGGCCCCCCCCCCCCCCAAAAAAAAACATTCTGCACTAACTCATAAGATAACTAATATAAGATATTTGGAACAAGACAAATAAATAATCATAACATTTAAAACTATATAAATATAAAAATATACACAAAAATATATAAATATTAGATAATAGACTCATAAATATCCAAAAGAAGTAACAAAGACAAACAGAAAAAAATTGTAGTATATAAATACAAATAAAAAAAGAGAATTGAATTATTACACTATTCCCTATTGCTAACAAAAAACTAACAAACAAAACCAAATTTCACAAATCTTATGTCACACAAATACACAAATTGAATAACACACTTATAAAGAAGAGAACCTGATTATTACACTCTTGCACTTCAAACAAGATGCACACAAACAAAATTGCTCAACTGCCATCTAAACCTCTTATCCATTTGTGTTGATTTGGCACTCAAGCATCAATACATTAACCATCCCCCAACACTGTCAACCAAGAGTCCAGACTAAACCAATTCACCTTGGTGGTGTGAAGACTGGTTTTATTTTATATTATCCTTTACTACTTTACAATTTCGCACAAACCAGACAAAAATGCAACAGTGTGACTGATTTTACTAATTGCATTAATACTGTACAAAGTTAGAGGTGCGCTATTTGATAGAGTCCCCCGCTTCCCCTACCTCAGGCTTCCGGTGGAGAGACCTGAGGTCAACCTACCCTTGCCCCACTCCCCATCTCGTACTTCTGAGTGGGAGACAAATCTAGAATCACAAACTAGAATCAGGGCGCCCACTCCGACAAGGTTAATTGACCCACAGTCCCACACGGTGACATGATATCATTGACGTGACGTTCAAATGAGCAATAGAAAACCGATCACGCAAATGTCACCACCGAGCAAGATGCCACTGGGCGGCTGTCCGTGTCGCCTATACCTAAATCTCCTGCTAAACATGAGGTGTTACTTACGTTTGTAATTACTTCTGCTTGAGATGTGAGATATCACACAGCAAAGGGCATTCAAACTCTAGTTTGGTGATCATAATGCTATGCTCTAACGCAGGCACTAAGATACTGGTGAGTTGAGGTGTGGCCAAGCCGATGTTACAATTTTCATGGTGAATTTCGGTAGAGCTAGCACAAACGCAATTGTTAAAAGAGTTGGCTTAAACTAGGAACCTACATACAAGTGAGGTAAGGGTGTGGTTACATAAAAAACAACTACTGCTGTTGGTTTGAAGCAAAACATTATTTTTTATATGACAGAAAAACCAAATGAATGGCTCAGTCTGGAGCAGTTCTATGCAAAAGAAAACAATTCACTTGCATTAAGATGAGTACGACAAAGGCACCATTCACCCCTGCCCTATGCATAAATGCCCTTTTGGAGTGCTGATTGTTTTTATTAACTTGGTTGGGACTACACACTTATTCTAATTCATTGTGTGGTGATAATTAGAGCAGAAGAAATTGATCAAGAGCTGCCAACTTTCATGCATTGGCTGTGAAACTCACAGGTTCAGCCTCAGTTCTCACACTTCCCCTAAAATAATCTCACACCATAGAATATAGTTCACTTTCTATATCTACATGGGTTCATGTTTTCTGTCATTTGCCATTGTTGTGTTTTGGCCACATTGTTGGCAAGCGGAATAACGCTAACTGTTAAGAGGGGATCTCGATCAATGGAGACACAAACCCTGAAATTAGACTGACACATTTTTTTTTTAAGGAGGATATATAAAATTTACATTCTAAATCCTTTTTTTTTAAACCAGGTTCAAGATGAATTCCAGTTTCAATAATTTATATTTTAGCTAAAATTATTTGTAGAATCTTTTTAAAAATATACTTTAAAGAGTGAAGATGAAACAGTAAGGCAGGCTGTGTAGCTGATTTGACCACTGTTATTGTAAACAATTGCAGGTTTTTTTTTCTTTCATGCTGTATCATGATGACATTTCCAATACCCAGCCCTAGGGTGCATAATATTACAATTTAATTTTTAATTAAAAAATATTTACTAAACTACATCAAATCTAGCATCCCACATCCAAAATTTCCACCTTTATCTGTTCTACTTGTTTAGATACATGAACTAAGCCAATGAACACAGCAAAAGTATTCAGACAGCCTGTTCAGAACAATTGTCTCAAATTACGGAACTACAAAAGGTAAAAAAATCATTTTGATTTCATAACACTGATCAAAATCAGTTGTTGCAAAGTGACACTGTCACATTTTCTGGATTAAAACCCTACTGTTGAAGGATCATTCTTCATGCTGTGAATCTGAATAAAAATGATGGCCAAAGAGAATGTGTGTACACAATAATGTCCAAGTGTTTGGACAGTCCAGTGAGCACAGTGTGGATCAATAATCAAGAAGTGAATGCTGGATCGCACTACCCCGCCACTGCCAAGAATAGGCCGTCCAGTTCAGTGGCTTGGAATGGAGTAATGGTGCACCAGTCAACCAAATAAAGAGTTCTGCACAACATTCCTGTATGGAAGGGTGGCAAGCAAGTTGTTGTCCTAAATGTACTATCAAAAAGCATGACAGTGACCCAACTGCAATCTGGGAAAAAGTGTTGTGGTCAGATGTAACCAAGCGAGATTTTGGGCCAAACATGTGGGACACAAACTTAATACGGGCTATGCCTCAAGAGACACCAAAAGACATTAATATACGGGAAAATACTTCAAGAGAACCTGCTCGGACAAGAACTTCAGCTGGACAATGATCCCAAGCACAAGGCCCAAGAAAAAAAAAGCCCTACAATCCTAAAATTAGAAGGCGCAGTATAAGCTAGCTTATATTTTTAATATAAGATTCAGTACTTACAATACTATGCTTTTACACTGCAGGTTTCTATCTTTAACAGAATCACTACATAGCAGTCTGCTTCTCAGCTATTTATTTGTAGTGGAAGCCGTAACTCTCATGAAAAGATGACTTTGCCGCTTTCTGATATACAAAAGGATGACGCAACAGCAACCCAGTTAAGCAAGATGTCCAGAAGTGGAAGATTTTCTTGAAACTTTTTTTTTTCCCTTTATCGCATTTCAGTTTTTTATTTGTTAAACAGTGAGTGACATCACAAATTTTATGCTTATTGTTCAAAAAAGTTTAGGTATATTAATAATAGCGACAGTGAGCAATTTAAGTGACTCAGCGGTTAACAGTTTCAGTTCTGATCATTCTTAAGCATTCTGAATCGATGATGCTGTAAAAGTGACATTACTGATTTCAAGTTTACATGAAGAAGTATGTTAATAAAAAAAATTAATTAATAAATTAAAAAAAATATATATATATATATATATTGCATTCTTTTTTCATTGTTTGTTTTTAATCCTAAAGATTTACTTATCTAGGAGAGGAAAGAACGCAATGGATAAGGGGCGGAACATTTATATGCAGCTTTTTTCCCATTTGTACAGTTAGGTTTCCTTCTTCATAAACATTACTATAGTGAAAATATAAAGCAGGTAGAAGGAAATCTGTAGAACCATAATATTCAGGATCAGCTAAAGGGCAGATGTTGACGTAGGGCCGACATAATAGATATAACAGTGGACTTATGCTGAGCCAACACTGTATGAAATATATATTGTTGGAAAAATAATAGTTAAACCTAATGTCTGTTGCTAAGTGTTACAAAAATATGATTATGCTTATGCTATA
>JAOYSI010073739.1:0-15006 GCA_025775065.1 Hiodon alosoides | reverse complement strand
TGTTAATACCTAGTATATTTTCATAGAAATGAAAAATTTAATGTGATATGTTTTATTTTTCACAAATTTTTAATTAAGATTAACTTGAAAAGCAGGCTGTAAACGCATAAATATGGTCTATATAGAAATGTGTATTTGTGTCACAACTGGGTCAATCTTTAAAAATATTTGATGTTTTAGGAAAGTGGTAGATCATTCTGATAGACGTTATCTGTCTGTCAGAGTGAGCTACTGTGGTTTTTAAAAAGGTTATTTAACATTCTAGCGGCCTTTAGATAAACGTACATTTAAAACATATATATTTAAATGTATTTATAAAACAAGGGGTAGCTCGTTCTTTAAAGTAATTTCTATATAGATTGTGTAGAAGTGCTTTTTTAACCAGGGAAGCTCAGTCTTGAGGGGTTTTTGCTTTTGAGAACGATGTAAATCCGTTCTATAAAAATAAGGCACTTGAACCTCGTACCTAACAACACTTCTGGGTCAATATGTGTCAATATTCATGTTATAGCATGTATACAATTTTTTTGCTTGACTTTTTCAAATGCTTTATGTACTGTACAGTATCTTCTAAAGCCATACCTATAGAAAGTAATTTACTTTTAATATACATATACATCTTATTGTTTAACCATTGGAAATTATTGAATTAGTATTTTTTATTACAGAAATGTAATACTAATGAGTATTAAAAGGCCTGGTAGAGAGATTTGGAGATTTAAAACCGCTTGATTTGAATGTTTTATATTCTAATACCAAGTATTGTATTACGGTGTGACTGTGTACTAACTGCAACAACCTCCTCACAACCACGCACCCACCAATACATACCATACCCAAATGTTTCTAATGCCGTAATTTATTACTAATTTTGTTAATTGTTTATCCGATCATTTACAATGTATAATATATATAATATATATAATATACAATGAGTTTATATAAAATGAAGCATGTTATGCACGTTTTATTGAATAATTAACTAATAATTTTTTAAATAATTAAATATTATTATTATTATTATTATTATTATTATTATTATTATTATTATTACTGGTAAAATGGGTGTGTGGCTTGTGGATTATTATATTGACTTGCCCAAGTGGTTGATGCAAAAAAAATATTGGACCGGAAATGGTCTTATATCAGTGAATTTAAAATAGCCATTGGTTAATGGCATTTGATACTTATTTTGCTAGAATGCAAAGGGATATACTATGCAAAAACCCATTCAATAGACAGCCCCAGGTACAGTGTGTCTTTAGATGTAGCTTTCTTGAAAGTCCATTTGACCCAAACCCCCTACCCCCACTGACAGTGCCTGAGTTGAAGGAGCGGATCCAGGCCTGGATGAGAGAGAAGCAGGGGGGCCGGTATCTTTGAAGCCACCCCCAGGGGGTGACAACACAACCCAGCACCAGGAGCCACAGCAACATCCACCCAGGGGAGTGAATACCCTATTCCATTCTTTTCATTTGAAATGTTCTTTTTCTTTTTTGTAGGGCAAAGGCTTGCTCTCTGCTCTAAATGTACTGAAGACAATAAAGAATAGACTTTTAAAAGGCTTTGTTTATGACTTTATATATATATATATATATATATATATATATATATATATAATCTCAATACATATAAGGTGAGAAAGTACTAGAAATATATTTTACACAAATCTCTTGACAGAATTGTTTAAGGTCTTTAATTCAGCTGCAATTTACGGGTGAAATTTTATTGATTGAAATGTGTTATATTCTTGTTAGTATCATATTTTGTGTTCCATATATTTTTAAAACCTCTTTCTCACCCTACCAATAGTACACAGCAGTTTTACTTTTATACATATGTATGAAATCTATATAAAGTTGCTGGTGAAGTGTAATCCTGGGGTTCATTAGTTTTTACCTTTTGGCCGGTTAAACTTCTTTATAGTAGTCTTAGTCCGTTATAAGGTTTGATTTTGCTCACTGTGTTTGCTTTGGAAATTTCCAGGAGTTGTGCATCAAACCATCAAATATGAGGCAATAAGTAATGTATTTTCTGTTTCATTCTTGCTGTTAATAAAAATTACAAAAAATAAGAGTTTGTAACCAGCACCATCATTCAGGGTGGCCCAGAGAAAGTTTACGCTGACAGTTACCGATTGTGCACTCAGATTTTTTAAAGCTCAAATTATAAGTAGGGCCTGGGAATTTCTTTTAGTAGATGAGAGGAGTGTTCCGATTGCTCATTTGGTCTCAATGTGAAATAAGTCGAACGATCTAAACAACGATCTGGTTTGTTGGTTAAGTTTGATTTTTCTGTTTCTTCTGGTAATTCAGAAAAGAAGCTATTGATAAAAATGTACCAGATTTAAGACTCTTGTTTCCAAAGCATCCGATTAAAAGTTTGATTGTCACTTATATCGGATCTGATGGGTCTTACCTGCTGTGATGTGAATCATCGCCGTAGTTTGAAAACTATTCAATAAAATGTGATCGGTGACATTGTCTTTAATATTAACAATGGATTTCAAACACAAATTTGTTCTGTTTCGTTAGACACCACATTTTACATTAATTTATATGGCTGCTTGATTGATTTTCTTAGTCAAGTAGACAAGCACTTTGTTAAAATTTTGTCTGTTTGTCTAATTCAAAGACAGTGCATTTCAGTTGAATCAAAACATGAAACTCACCCATTAAAGCTACTGAGATGCCTAAAGTCATTAAATCATTAGATCATGTTGTTTGATGCCCTGAAAAAATTCTTCTTGTCCTCGTATCTGCCAGCTTTTGTTCTTTTTCCTCCCCAATTAGCCGATGCGTCTCAGCTGTGCCGGTGATTGCTGGGGAGGGAACGTACCGCCCCTCAAGGACCTGGCCCCTAGCTTGAGTCCCCTTGGACTGCCCACAGGCAGGCGTTGCGTCTCGATAGGGCGTCGGCGTTCGCATGGGCCTTGCCCGGGCGGTGCTCCACCTGGAAGTCAATATCCTGCAGGGCCAGGAACCACCGTGTCACCCGGGCATTAGTGTCTTTGGCCCTGGCCCTGGCCAGTACCTCAGCTTCTCCAGGGCCCATTTGATGGCCAGGGCCTCCTCCACGGTGGAATAGGCCCTCTCATGCGGCAGGTACTTCCTACTAATGAAAGACACCGGGTGCTCTTCCCCGTTCCGGACTTGGGAGAGGAACGCCCCCAGACCCACTTCCGACACGTCTGTATTTACCAGGAAGGGGTTAGAGAAGTCAGGGGTTACCAGGACCGGCTCGGCACGGAGGGCTCGTCGGAGTAGGGTGAAGACTTCCTCCGCGGCCTCGGTCCAGGTGATGCGTTCCGAGAGCGCCTTCCTCATCATGCTGTGGAGGGGGCCTGCCAGGGTTGCGAACTGGGGAATGAACCGGTGGTAATACCCCACAAGCCCCAGGAAGGACTTTACCTGTTTCTTCGTGGTGGGACGAGGCCACGCCAAGATCGCCTCCACCTTCGGTTCTTGGGGACGCACATTACCCCTCCCAGTCTAGTACCAGAGGTAGGAGGCCTCCTCTATACCCAGGCGGTATTTCTTGGGGTTGGCCCACAGGGCCCTGAGCACAGCTCGCAGCTGCCGTCGTCCAAGTATGCCGCCGCATAGGCTTGGATGGAGGGTCGGTGCCGGGGACGCAGGCTGGGCCGGCTTGCCTGGGGGGTGGCTCCCGAGGACTCCGGCGGCGGTGCGAAAGGGGCCGTTGGACTGTCCCCGACAGGCCCCAGAACCTGTCAAAGATGGGACAGTCGTGCCCAACAAGGAGGGGGACCGATAACTGGGGACCCAACCCGGCCCGCACTGCGAAGGTCCCCTTAGGCGTCCGGACCTCTGCAGCTGGTGGGGTAACTCTTTGTGTCGCCGTGGGCGCAGGCGACCGCAACGGGTTCTCCCGGAATCCCTTCTGCCAGCTTGGGCCGGATCAGGGTGCCGGAGTCTATGAGGGCGCACATATCCCGCTCTCCTACCCGCACCGACAGGTTCAGGGCCGCGGGGTGTTCGTGGGCCCAGCAGGTCGTGAGCAGGCACCTCCCTGGGGGTCATCCCTCCCAGGTATCCGTACTGGGCCCAGATGGCCCTCTTCAGCGTGGGGTAGTCAGCTGCCTCAGCATTCCCCAAGTCGCGGCAGGCCTGCTGGGCGCGCCTGGTCAGGAAAGGGGCCAGAAGGTGTCCCCAGCAATCCGATGGGCAGCCCTCTCACACTGCCGTGCGCTCAAAAACCTGTAGGTAAGCCTCCACGTCGTCTTCCGCAGTCTGCTTGAGGAGCAGGGTTGCCGGGGCGATCGGGGCGTCCCATATTTCAGTCATTGCTTATACTGGTTGTTCTGAAATCTTTCTTATTACATTTCTGCTGTCCTCCTATAATTTCACTATAATTATAAAGCTAGACATGCAAAACTTTTTTTTTTGTATAAAAACTATTTTTTAAGTATATGTATTGGAACTAGAGAGCTCCAGAGATGACTAACCCATGGAGCAGAGGGAGAGCTTGTATCCTCGCTTTTAATGAAGGTTGATCAAAAATAACATTGGCACCCATATTTTACACGGAAAGATTGTTATTTCTTTTAATGGCTGAATTACATGAGCCACTGGAGAGCAGAGTGATCTGTCCTGACAGTGAAACAAGCAGCTCCCAACGGGTGACACAGTGGTGACGCTCTGCTGTGTTGAACTTTCTACTGAAGTACCCCACCACTCTCTCTCCCTCCGGCCCCACCTGGACCAGCACCCATACCAACGTTACTGGCGTCTGTGTCAAAAAAAATAAATGTGGGGCCCGCCTGGGGCGAGCACTGGGGCCTTAACCAGAGCCTGCTGTAAGGAACTAAAGGCCTGCTGACACTCATCTGTCCAGACGTAGTTCCTGTTCTTATGAAGCAGGTGGTATCGGGGGGCAGCTGCTCCTATAATATGAGGCCAGGCCCAGGAGCCTCTTTAGTTGGGTCTGGTCAGTGGGGATGGGCCAGTCTCTTATAGCCTGCACTTTGTCATCTGATGTGCTAATGCCCTCTCCCCCCAGTTTGTGCCCCATGAGTCTGACTCCCCGTCTCAGGAAGTGGTACTTCACCCTCCGCAGGGCCCCCAAGGCCAAATGGAATGAGCTCCCATGGACCAGGATGTCGTCTAGGTACTCCAGTCACTCCCTGCCAGGGATGCCCTCCAGAACTCTTTCCATCAGCCCCTCAAACATGGCTGGTGCATTATACAAGCCAAAGCTGAGAATGCGGAACTGCCGCAGCCCCTTGCCATGCAAAATGCAGTCTTCGGTTTGGCCTCTGGGGCGAGTGGCACCTGCCAGTACCCACTTCGGAGGTCTAGAGAGGAGAACCAGGAAGACCCTGACCAGTTCGCAGCTGTACAGTGGTCTGTTCTCCATCCCCACAGGAACCATGTCTAGCCTCACAAGAGTGGCAGTGGACCCTGTGTCCACTAGGGCAGAACACGGAACCCTTCCCACTGTGACAGGAATATGGAAAAATTTGCCAAAGTGTCCGCCACTGGTTCATCATCATCACCTTCTCCTGGAGTGAGTGGGGCCTCCCTCCCCCGTCTGTAGGGTAGGCCCCCTCCTGGCAATGGAGCTGAGAAACTGAAATTTCAGTAGCCCTGAGCTGTCAAATACCTTCATACAGGCCTGCCTACTAAAACCTGTCCAGATTCAACTGGATGAATCTTTGAATCTGAATCTCATTCAGTGAGTCACTCATTTTGGGCGTATACGTTCCCTGGTTCAAATACTCTGTGCGCCTATTAGCCTGTGTTAGTCTTAACACGTACAGTCAGCAGAACTTTATTGGCTACCCTTTATATCACCTAGTAATTGGATAAGCTGGAAGAGGGAGCAGGCCGCTGTATTAGTTAATTTAATAGATACTAGGGACGGAGTCAGACGAAAGATTCTTTTTTTGAAGTGATTTGGTTCATTTTGTTCAGTTAAAAAATTTGTTCAAATCGATTTTTTCATTTCGAATTCCCCCATCACTAATTTGTTCTGTAAAAAAAAAGGTGAAAAACTTTTGATTTACAGTGTAAAAACCTGAATACTTTGCAGAGCAGGCACATCAGTCAATACCAAATCATTGTAAAATGTATACAATGAAATGTGCATGCATGTGTTTATTTTGCTTACAAATATGCCTAGAAATAAAGTGTGAGTGCAATGCCTTGCAATATTAATATCCAGTTCAATATTAATACCTGGATCAGTATCAGCCAGTATGGTTGGGTAATTGGTTATTGGTACTCCCATAATCTCTGTACTAGTGAAGTTACATTGGGAAGTGGCATGTTTCTTCCCAGTTTCTGAAACACACGACAGACAGTAATAGCCAAAGATACAGTTCCAAAGCGTATAATTGTAAGTTATGAAAGAGACATAGGTGTTCTTGCCACCATCTCCACCAACCTTTCTCTTAATCGTCACTGTTGCTAGCTTGTCCAATTGGCCAGCAATAGTCTAGATATTTGCTGAAGCCCTCACAAATTTCACTTATCGCATTGTCGTGGACAAAAGCGTACTGACATGTTAGAAATTTGTTGGGATGTCATAAGAGCATCGGGAGATTGCAATAGCCATTAACAGGGTTCTCAGACCCTCTCACACTTATCAACCAATTTGTCTCTGAGAACCTCAGGGAGTGTTAGTAAGGACATCTAATTCTTACATTTCATTCTGCTTTGCTAACAGCTGCAAGTTTTATCAGTATAATCAGTTATCTCAGATGATCCTGGAAAGGGCCAGATTTGCCCACTCCAGCTGGAGGGGCATCATTGGGGAGCCCCATGGCTCTGTCCATCATAATATCAATCATTTTGAGAACCGATTTTGTATGCACCTCGCCCTTTTCACTCCATCTCGTGGTTATTCCTTAAATTTTGTAAATCTTGTATGTACAATAAACAATCAACAATCATTTTAAATCCCATAACATTCATGCCCCCTTTCACATGCACTGTTCTTGGCATATCAACAATGTATGTCTGTCTGTCTTAGTTACCCTTAAGCATAGCCATCCTCCCTGTGATGCCATACATCTATAAAAACCTCAGCTTTCTTGTGCCAACTAAGATCAAACTTTGCCAATACACCTGCCTTTATCTTGATAATAGGCAAAAAACCTTATGAACCTTATGAAAACCCTATATAACAGCCCTATAGAACAGCAGCCAAAATCTATTTTGATTCCCACGATAAAAGGTGAACTTTTTTAGAAATTCTGCACTTATGGAAGTTCTATGTTCGGTTTTTTTGTAAACAAAAAAAATGCAGATTTCAATGTTCACTGCATGGTACATAATTAACCTCAGCTTGGGTAGCGCAGTGGAAAAGCTCCCGACTAATAATAATATTGCTTAGCCTAGTTTTGCTAATGTTTTTCCCAGGCATCAGAAAAAAGCTGATATTTAAGCCCAAAGGAACCCTCAAAGAAACCAAACTCTCGTTACTGAGGCCAGTGAGGGTTCTCCTGATGGCTTTGATTGGCAGCGTCTGTACACAATCAGTAACCCCACGTTCACTAAAGCAAACTGACAACCATCAGCAGCACCACACCCTAATTTTGGTCAAACGCTAACCCTAACCCTAAATATAGATGAATTCAGTTCTGGGACGACCGTTTGAATTTTAAGACCAATTGTTTTCAGACTAGTCTATATACACAAACTTCTTGCATTTAATGCTTGAGTTCTATGAAAACAAGAATACAGCTTAGTCATTGAACATTAATTTCTCCACATAAAAAACCCTAGAGCAAGACCAATTATTTATTATTTTGTATTATTTTTTTAACCAACAAGCTTTGGTTCAGCACTGTCTTCAGCACAGCTAATTAATTGTTCCTATGGCTATACCTCAAATTGTCCCAGAGCTCCCTTCTTACAGGTAATTTGAAGGGACAAACGCATTGTCTCCCCACACCCGGCTCATGTGAGTAAGGGCACACTCGTAAGGGCACACTCGACCCCGTTGTGGAGCAATCCCCAACGTGGACTGTCTTTGTCAATGACCTGTATGGGTACGACACATTTTTCTCACCAACAGTCCATGCATTCAATACTAAAACTAAATCATTGTTGCTGCACAAGTTATAAAACAAGTGACTGGAGATATATCATTTTTTCCCGATTGCTTGTGAAAAATAATTTTTTGGAATGCACACTACACAGCTCTACTTTTCCTGTAACCAGGCAAGAACTTTAAACACAGCCTTGTCCTAGCCTTGACATTGCTGCCCACCCTGCACTGGTTTCCATGTACATGTGGTTTCAACTGAGTCTTTTTGGGTAAGCTTTGCACATCTGGATCCTGTAATTTTTGACCATTCTTCTAGGCAAAATCAAGCTCTGTCAGGTTGGGTGAACATCAATTTTCAAGTCTTTCCACAGATTCTCAATCGGATTGAGGTCTGGGCTTTGACTGGGCCATTCTAAGAAATTCAGATTCTTGGTTTTAAACCACTCCAGTGTAGCTTGGCTGTGTGTTTAGGGTCCTGCTGGAAGGTGAACCTCCGCCCCAGTCTCTGGTGTCTTGCAGACTGAAACAAAGTTCAATTTTGGTCTCATTAGGCCAGACTTAGACTTAGACTTAGACTTAGACTTTTTCCTCAAGTTTGCCCATATGCCTTTTGGCAAATTAGTCATTTTCAGCAATGGCTTTCTTCTCAACACCCGTCAATGAAGCCCAACTTTGTTGAGCGCCCGCATTATAGACGATTGGTTTCTCCCATCTTAGCTGCGGATCTCTCCAACTCCTTCAGAGTTACCATTGGCCTCCTAGTTGCTTCTCTGACTAATGCCCTCCTAATCCCTTCACTGAGTTTTAGTGGATGGCCTTCTCTATAGGCTAAATCACGGTTATCCCATTTCCTTTACAATTTTTAATAATGGATTTAATGCTGCACTGGGATGCGGGATGTACAAAGTTTGGAACCTATCTACTGTTAGGTTAGATATGCTCTCCAACATACTCTGGGACCTTTCAGGAACAGGTGTATTTATTTTGAGATCATGTGTGACTATAATTGCACTAATTATGTGACTTCTGAAGGCAATTGGTTGCACCAGATCTTATTTAGGGGTTTCAACAACGGCGGTGAATACTTGTGTAAACTAAAACTAATTCTTTTAATTAACATTTGTGTCACAAACTATTTTGAACCTTCAGTGTTAGGTATGTTGTGTAAAACAAATGTTTTGTTATTTTTTAAAACAAAAACATATTTTTGTGCAGTGACCACCATAGATGACTCTTGGGACCAATGTGACCGATGCATCCGGTGCTGTTGCTGAATTGAAATTCAAAAAAATGTTTTCCAAACCAGGTCCAGAGGCTCGAGCTCCACCACTCTTTCGTAGGGTAATGAGGCATTCCTGTGTGCAGAGAAACGCACACACAAAACCCAAACAATATTAAAGTACCTTTTTCTCTAAAGGCTGCTGCTCTAAAGTTCTCACAGTCGCAAAGACACTACACTGAATACTCATTTGATTGATGGTTCAGCTACATTAAAATTCCAGTAATAACAATCGATTTATCTTTTTTGCTTTCTTTACTGCAACACACCCAACTGAGACAGAGGTTCCCCTATCCACTCCCTCTAGGAATGGGATTCTGGAAAGGGCCGGCTTCCCACGGCTGCATTTTCGACAGCAGATCGCTGTAGGCAGATCTTTCTTCAGCATGATACAACATGCTTTGATACAACCGCATACTGTTTTTTTTTTTTAAAGGTGAGAAACAAAAAAACCTGTATGGAGCCTTTTCTAAGTGAAAACACAGGTTGCGTTGAACTCAGACATCCTTTGAAGAAAGTATCTGCCTGTGTTGTGTATAAGGATGTGAGACTACCTTCGCAGAGTTAGCCAGGTAACATCCTTGTAATCAAGGTAACAACCTTGTAATCCGGCTACCTGGCGCATTGCCTCATAAGTGCCATTAGGCCTTTAGTTCAGACGTTCCTCACACTCCTTTAATGTTAAACCCCTGCATTAGTCAAATGGAAAGAAATTCATCAAGATGGTACAATGAGCAGACCAACAGTCCATAATCCGTATGCTACACAGGGGACAATACCCCGAAATCCCAAAACCCAGAATGCAATTGGAATATAGAGTCATTGAAGTTCCTGAGAAATGCAAATGAACGATTGAGTGGCACCATATATATGGCTACTAGAGGTCGCTCACACCTAGTTCTGTGGTTAGAGGTTGAAGGACTGCAGTCTATTTCTGAACAGCAATCTCTGTGTTCACTGAAGCCATTTGTCAGGCTTGGGGAGGAACAAGGCTTCACTGGTTTTAAGTATTTATTGTAAAGACAAGAACAAGTAAAAAGCAACAACTGCTGAACACTAAAATGATCTACAACCCCGTTTCCAAAAAAGTTGGGATGTTGTGGAAATTGTAAAGAAAAACCGAATGCAATGATATGCAAATAATTTCAACCGTATATTCAATAGAAAATAGAACAAAGACAACATATCAAATGTTGAAACTGAGACATATTATTGTTTCTGGAAAAAAGCATGCCCATTTAGAATTTTATGCCAGCAACACATTTTAAAAAAGTAGGGACAGGGGCATGTTTACCACTGTGTTGCATAACCTCTTCTATTAACAACACTGTGTGCGTTTTGGAACTGAGGAGATCAATTGCTGTAGTTTTGAAAGTAAAATGTTTTCCCATTCTTGCTTGATATAGGATTTAAGTTGCTCAACAGTTTGGGGTCTCTTTTGTTGTATTTTTTGTTAGAAAATTCGCCAAATGTTTTCAATGGGTGACATGTTTGAACTGCAGGCAGGCCAGTTTAGCACCCGGACTCCTTTACTACGGAGCCATGCTGTTGCAATACATGCAGAATGTGGTCTGGCATTATCTTGCTGAAATAAGCAAGGCCTTCCCTGAAAAAGACGTCATCTGGATGGCAGCATATGTTGCTCCAAAACCTGTATATATTGTTTAGCATTAATGGTGCCTTTACAGAAGTGCAAGTCACCATGTGCACTAATGCAACCCTGAAACCATCACGGATGCAGGCTTTTGAACTGTGCGCTGATGACAAGATGGATGGTCCCTCTGCTTTTTAGCCCGGAGGACTCGGCGTCCGTGATTCCCAAAAATAATTTAAAAGTTAGTCAGACCACAAGTTTTCCACTTCGACCTCAGTCCATCTTAAAAGAGCTCGGGCCCAGAGAAGGTTGCGGCGTTTCTGGATCTTGTTAATGCATGGTTTCTTTTTAGCATGGTAGAGTTTTAACTTTGTTTGTGGATGCAGCGACGAACTGTGTGCACAGACATTGATTTTCGGATTTGTTCCTGAGCCCAAAGAGTGATTTTCACTACAGAATCGGGTCTGTTTTTAATGCAGTGTTGGCCGGAAGATCACGGCCATCCGATATTAGTTTTCGGCCTTGTCCCTTGCGTACAGAGATTGCTCCGGATTCTCTGAATCTTTTAATGGTATATTATGCACCATATATGATGAGATCCCCAAACTCTTTGCAATTTTACGTTGATGGTGGAAATGTTATTCTTAAATGGTTGCACAGTTTGCTATCATCCCTATCAGCCTTTCACAGAGTGGTGAACCCCATCTTTACTTCTGAAAGACTCATCCTCTCTGGGATGCTCTTTTTATAACCAATCATGTTACTGAACGGTTGCCAATTAACCCAATTAGTTGTGAGATGTTCCACCAGGTTTTTCTTTTTTTTTTTTTGCATTACACAACTTTTCCAGTCTTTTGTTGCCCCTGTCCCAGCTTTTTTGAAATGTGTTGCTGGCACCAGATTCAAGGTGGGCAATATATTTTTCAGGAAACAATAATATTTCTCAGTTTCAACATTTGATATTATGTCTTATTACTATTTTCAATTAAATATACAGATTAAATTATTTGCACATCATTGCATTCTGTTTTGATTTGCATTTTACGCAGCGTCCCAACTTTTTTAGAAACGGGGTTATAGTACTCAACAGCAAATAGACCATCTTTAACCTTACCTGCTTCTGGAGCAAGACTAGGCAGCTTATCCTTCGCACTGTTCAAGCCTATGTTGATTGGGACCAGAAGCACAGACTGGCGACACAAGATGGGCCTGCTGCCATCATGGCGGTTCTCCTCCACAACACCCTCTCCAGTCTGACTTTGCAGAGCTCTGGCTCCATTCTTTTTGAAGAGAACAAAGATACAGGGTCCAACACCCAATGCTGGAGAATCTACCAGGGACTCTGACAGCAGGTTGATAAAAGACACCCCTAAACGACTTCCAGTCTTTTCCACTTTCCACCACACGCACTATTTACCATAATGTGGCAGTTGCTTTTCACTTTCACCATCATTGCATAATTTCAATTCCTTGCCTTAACATCTTTTAGAACATGAGTACATTACCGGACACAAAGCGGTATCAGTTTGGTGGGCATCACGGAGTTAGGGAATGCAGCAGGGCAATGTGGGTTCCAGAGTTAATGAAAGGGTGAGCCAGGTTTCATCTGCAGGAGACGAGATATTTGAGAGATTTAACTATTTTAAATTGCCAACCTAAATAGATAGTGACAAGATATAGATAGATAGACAACTTTTGTATAGAGGGTTATCTGCATCATTAAAAAAAATGTTTTTTATAAAGCAATATTTATCTTTATTCACCCTTCTGTCATGAACAATCTGTGCCAGGTGAGTCATCGCCATTCCCCCCCTCCTCTTTGCCATTTAGCAGGAGACGCTGAGGTCGATCATGCTTGTAGCGAATGCAGTTCATCTAGCAACAGAGTAGACTGATGCATTTAGTTTGGGTAATGCTTGAGGCCATTGCTGTCAACATCTCCACCAGTTGGACGCAACTACAGTTCATTGGGAGGCCGCCTTGCGAAGGATGAAAAGCAGAGCTACTCCGATGATGATCTCCATGTCAACCGGCAGGCTGAAGATCTGCGCCTTCTCTTGGAGCAGGTCCAAGGTGGTCCACAGCAGCACCAGCAGAGGGTTCAGCTCCAGCTCCAGTGCTTCCTGTTGCATCTTAACCTAAGGGTATGTTCAATCAAATACAACAGAATATCAAGACATCCTCTCTTGTTGGTGCACTGGTGTATCTCAAAATAGTACACATTTATAGCTTATCCATTTTTACCATTTATATATCCTAAATACTTACTAGAGTAATCTACAAGAGTACATCACATGTACATGTTTGCAAAACAATTTTTAAATGGATTATTATTATTTCTGACTAATGTGAAACAAATTTATACACACAAAGCCATCATTATGGTCCTTACTGTAAGTTATTTCCTTATTTTCAGTCATGAGATGAAAGAAATGAAAATACAACCAGCCCTATTCTCTAGTTTTGATACCACAATGTGATAATTACTAACTTCTGCATGGAAGCACATTGAATGAGACATTTAAAACTAAAACCTGGTCAAAATTGTCCAACTGTTACACTTTTCGTGCACACACAGACCCAAACGGGACCAATCTATGTGGTTTGTGAGATTCTTTAACATGCTGGTATGGAAATGTGGCATTTAAGCATCACAGTAAGGAATTTTGACACATCTTATAGCAGGCTGGATTGTACACTTTTATGAGTGTTCTCAACTAATGCATGGAGATGATGAAAAGAAAATCAGCTAGTCGAGGCCCTCGAGTCTCCACACAAGTGCTGCTGCCACCTGGTGGTCTGGATATATGCACCCCTACATGTGTTAATATCAAATTAGATCATTGCCATGGTAACAGTGATATAAAGACCTCCGTAATTGGTAAAGGTAAAAGCCAGAAACTTGTAGTGGTTCCAGCACTGAACCCCATTCATTTCAATGTTTCTCAATCACACTCGCTGGTAAGTTCATGAAATGGCAGCATTTTTTTGACATTTGACATTATGACCTCTCATTAATCTAGTCAATAGTTATATTTTATGTAGCAAACATTTAGTTAATGTTTATCGTTAGAATCTAGTTGTTTTAGCTCATTTACATTTAGTGCAAATTAATTACAGTTATTAACAGACATTCAACATTTTTGCTTAGAAAAAAACAGAGCTTACATTTCTACATTCAGCTGGATATTTTGCTGAAGCAATTCAGGTTCACCCCTTGCTCAAGGGTACAACAGCTGGGGTGAGACTTGAACCAGCAACCTTTCAATTTCAAGCCTGCCACCTTAACCCCTAGCTACCCTACAAAAACAAACAAACTTTATCTTCTGTGATTAGATTTGTTAAAGTTAGCAGCATTTCGTACAAGACCGTACCATATTATTACACCTCATTTCAATGAATGGTAACTAGCTCCACTAGATAACATGGCTAGCTGACATCTAGCAAGGTAGTTCCTTGGTTAATTCATTACACACATCGTTTGTTAGACGTGTGTGAGTGACGGGTGATGAGATCAGAAGCATAAATGTGGATGATCATAGTAAAACGGAAGTATAACTGCAGATAGTTAATTACTTCACATATTTTTCTGTTGAAGAGCTGACATGTGAAACCATGGGAGACTGACTTTGATGACCTAGCAAGCCAGTTATCTACAAATGATCCAAAAAGAAATAAGGCATGTAATTGTCAGAAACAGCTCTTTGTATCCTCCAAAATAATCATAGAGTTGAATCAATGCCACTAAACAACAAAAACTAAAATCGTAACCTTCATGAAGGTAAAATTTGTTGCAGGACTGTTAGACTGTATTAGTTTTAGCTCTGTGTGTTTAACCCTAACCCTAACCCTAATAAACTGCCAGCTGTATATAGTATATATGGATATAGACTTAATAGAAATACCAAAATTGTATATTGTAAGAGTAGCGGAGTGCAAATACCATGCCTCACCAACAATGACCCAGACAAGCTCTCTTCCACATTTTTGCAAACATGTAAATAGTGTACATGGGACATACAATTAATTTGAGCTACTGGACCTCACTCTGTGTGTGTGTGTGTGTGTGTGTGTGTGTGTGTGTGTGTGTGTGTGTGTGTGTGTGTGTGTGTGTGTGTGT
>JAOYSI010073738.1:0-19494 GCA_025775065.1 Hiodon alosoides | reverse complement strand
CGTCAGTCATCTTAACACAGGCCGTGATGGAGAGCTGGTGGGTGATCACTCGTTACAACGGCAAGTGCCCGGTCCGCAGCCTGCTCTCAGCCGTCAGTCATCTTTACACAGGCTGGCCATAGGAAAACCCAAACTGAGTAATCATTGATTACTGACGGCTGCCTAGAATAACGTCCAGCTCACGTTTCAATGGAAAGGCATTCTGAGAGCTGTGGGGTTTTAACTGCTCCACACAAGCTGCGCAAACTTATACACGGCTATTAGCGGTGAGAGTGAAGTGTGCGTTACCGCCGGCCGGCCCTCGAACCACGAGACGACCACTGGCGAAAGGGGAACCAGCTCTGGAAATGAGACATCAATCCTGGTAATGGCTTCCCCTCATGCTGCCTAGCATAACAAATGCCGAGACAATACGAATATAGCGCCCTAATAGCAATCTGGCAGCCGGCCAGCTTCCCTCTTCCAGGTTCACGTAGAGTTAGCGTTTATCCATCCTCCTCCTCTTCGCCAATGAGCCATTCAGTAGTCCTCCGCCCATTTCCTCAAGTTTCAGACATACCCCAACTGGCTTTATTACTTCACATGGTTAGCATGACCTTCAACAAACTGGCTTTATTACTTCACACGGTTAGCATGACCTTCAACAAACTGGCTTCGCAATTAAATTTTAATCATAGAGCAGGAGTTCTTCAACCAAGAAAACTGATAATATAATTAATTTGACTTAATTATTATGGATGGGACAATTAAACTGAAACGACATGTTCCAATTAAAATGGCCTTCCATAAAAAAATAAATAATAATTGTTGGGCAGAAAAATATTACCTCAACTTCTAACTGTATTTGTAACTTTTCCAAAATGTTTGTAACTTTTTTCCAAAACTGAAATGCAAAAAAAAAAGTGAAATCACCTTCCAACGGTCTGTGGAGGTCTCCCGTAATCCCCCTCCCTGAGACTAGCCGCTCCGAAATGGAATTACAGTTGTGAATAAACCTCTGAGGAGCCCAAGGTGTGTGTCCCTCATTCGGAGGCCTGCTTTGACCTCCAATTCCCCGTGTAATTTCCAGGCTCCTTCTCAGCGTCTGCCGGGGTGATACACTCAGGACCTTTCTCAGGACCCTACTCAGGTTCCACACATAATATCACGGACTCATTATTCCATTACACCCCCAGGTTCTGCTTCCAGAACGACGGCCGTGGTGTTCGGACCCTTTTGGACCCGGCTATCAGCAGTCAGTGTGGGTTTACCGTTTCAATTTCCTGACACTCAGAAAAGGAACGCCCTAGGTGTTCTGTCTGAGATACACTTTCCTACATGGTCCCATGGTTAAAAAGCTGATGGAATGTTAGGTTAGGTGAATTGTGGATTAAAAAAATAAATGGAGCTTTGGTCTAAGTTTAGTAATTTTACATGGTTACCCTGAACTGAAGTGACTGCAGTGATCCCCTAGCACTAAAAGAGACACTAGATACAAATCGGGGGGGAAACTTACAACGTTGGCCATGTTTGACATAATGACCGAACTGTTTCGAATTCCAGACTGATTGTTTGTTTATTTACGGGATCAGAAGAAAAGCTGAAACTCGGGTGGATAGATGGATCTGAGGTACACGTCTCAGAGACAGCTCGTTAGGCAGCGGTGGAAAAAAAGGGTCTGGTTTGTAGCTGAATACAGCAGGGAACCTAAAGAGACCCTCATTACTGTCATTTCCATCCAGGAAGCCAAGCTAAAAAAGTGAGCTAATGTGCCAATGGCCTCTGCCCACGCCGTTTCACTTCATTTCTGCAGAGTCTGCCTCTGGCTACTGCATTCTTGTTGCGTAATTCATTAGGATGCCTACTGCACAAAGCAAGATGGGGATGAATCGGTGTGCATTTTCCTGGCGGATCAGCGACACGCTATACTATTGAATGTAATAGGAAGTCATCAGATGTCTAGGTGTCTTTACCTATTCACAGTCATTAGTCAGGGGCCTTTAGCTTGACTTTCAAGGTAAACTCGTGGGACAGTAATTTCCTGTCTGTCGCAGTCTTTACTGAACCTCCTCGTTACTGAAGCCTCCTCGTTACTGAAACCTCCGCTTTACTGAAGCCTCCTCGTTACTGAAACCTCCGCTTTACTGAAGCCTCCTCGTTACTGAAGCCTAGACTTTACTGAAGCCTCCTCGTTACTGAAGCCTCCTCGTTACTGAAGCCTCACTTTACTAAAGAACAGTATTTACTGAAGCCTCCTCGTTACTGAAGCCTCCTCGTTACTGAAGCCTCACTTTACTAAAGAACAGTATTTAATGAAGCCTCCTCGTTACTGAAGCCTCCGCTTTACTGAGGCCCCTACTATGTTAACAGAGTAACCTGTTCTTGCCTTTGTTGAGTTACTCTCTTTATCAGTCAACTCTTAAACAAGTCGATATTGCAAACAATATCTTTGACAAATGAGTCTCGTTGAGTGAGACCCTGGATTTACGTTTCCAAGCAGTCATAACATTAGCAGGCTCTTGTACTGGTCAGGAAAAATGTAGATCTCTCCCCGTAACCAAACGCAAATGCACACCCCACGTCTCCCATTTCCTTCGGTCTCTCTGTACAAACTTTAAAAACGCCTTTAAAAATGTGAATTAAAACACCCCCCCACAGTTGTTAGAAGAAAAGATACACCAGCCAACTCAAGCCACTTCTGCAGAAATGATTATAAGAGAGACATACACATCGACAGAATTTGTCGATTATTCCATTTTGTTGTCAAGCTGTTATAGTAATGGAAATCCAATTCATTTTTTTTCACTTCCAATTGATTTCCATGAAAGAAAATAACACTGCACATAATAGTATGTTATTCCCCACATTCAATTTACTCTCATATTGTTTTTCAATGGGTTTTTCGAAGTGTATTACATTTCCAGCAAAGCAAATTCCTCCAACTAATTCAAACGCTGTCCGGAAAACATGAGTTTAATATGACACTGTTCCTATATTACTCCCTCCGTAGAATGGCACGCCCTGTGTGCCCCACAGAAGTCCATCACCACCACCAGTTTGTTGGTCTTGTACTCGTCAGCGTGCTGCTATGGAGCTGGGGTTCGAGGTACCCCTGCAGAGGCAGTTTGCTTTAATAACCGTCTGGAAGTGGATGGACTTGATATGAGCAGAAGTCATTCTACCCAGGATCCAAAATGTAGCAGGCACCAGTGGTTCCTGCCAAATATTTAGAGCTCTAAAAACGATGCAAAAAGCCTCTTTTTGACTTTTAACCTTCACGAGCACATTCTCAATTCTTAGACACTAAGCCATTCCACTCTGTAATCATTCCAACTAACTGTTAAATGAAAGGAAGTTGTGAGGACCCTGAGACCAGGAGATAATTATGGACCATCTCTGCTCCTTTTAAAAGAGATATTAGGCAGGACTAATGCATGACTTGTCTCCACATTCTGGTTTTGGTAAGGAGTGGAACAAGGAACGTAACAATTATTCAACTACAATGGGGCTTTTATATTGCAAAAACCAGAGCAAGTAAAATTCAACTTGTTGAGTGAAGAAAACAGCCAGAAGATATTTAGTCAATGGCAAGGCAGATAAATGCTTTGGTTTTCTTTGTGGCTGGATATAATTTTTGCTCTAAAGGAAAATGTTATTTCAAGGAACATACTGAATCACTCTAAATAATTGTTGGTACCTTCCATGCTACTTTCCCGGAAGGTTAATTGCCAAACGGATATATTCATTTTGGATGCCTAAAAAAAAAACAAGTTTATTCCTAGGGTGAGTGATGTATTCACGTGGCCATACCCCCATGAGGAATTCCGTTATCCTTTATGGAAATTATACTGAACGTAAAGTCATTTGTTTTCAGAACATGTAAATGTCGGCTGGAGGAATGGCAAGTAATAGCTGGATTTAATTAGGATTTAATTAATATAAAAAGGTATAAACAGAACACGGTGATACGAAAAGAGGATGCACCACAAGGAGAACCCAGAATTTTACAACACTTATTAGACACAAATCTGTTCCTTCCGCACACTCAAAAAATTCTGTCCCAAATTTTTCCACTGCTTCTTGGTGAATGTTTCATGTGTTACTTCACTACCTATGACATCAGCGCCAGACCAAAGTGGGAAGCGGGAAGTAGGAGCTTGGATGGATGGCAGGGACAGAGACATCATTACCCACAGTGCAACAGCACCACATTAACATCCACCCTGTAAGGAACACCTGAATCACACAAGCACACACAACCAAATGTTTTTTTCAGTGTCTACATTATTACACAGCTTTAACGTTCTATGACATTTTCATTCCTCACTGTGTAACCTTTCCCTAAAACACATATTAATGCACATTATACCAACGCAACTTGCAATTCACCATATTATTGCAGTATTTCATGGCTTTTAGCAGTTTAACTCCAGGTCCTTTGGTTGGCAGCAATTCCTAGCATTTCATTTCCTCTTAAACGCTAAAACATACACCCTGGACATCGCTTATCTCACTGCAAGGGGACACGAGGGGCACCAACTATAGGCACATTCCATAGCTGTTGACCTTTGACCCAAGGTACAAATGGGTCACACTTCCTATAATTACCCAATGAGAGGGCCATTGTTAATCTGACTGACACACGCAGCGAGCAGTCAGCTTGGGTACCTAACCCCAAAGGTGAAGGCTGCTGACCCCCGTGACCTTCAAACAGCCCGTGCAGATTGTTTTAACATGGTTCATTCCCAGCCCCAGCCCGGATGTGTGACTTCACCAGCCTCCCCGTACGCCCCAGGACACCCTTGGACACTCCCACGTATGGAGAAGGGGGGAAGTGTCTGTGTGTTGGTGTATTAAGTTCAAAGATAAACGAGAAAACACTTTTACAAAAGGTGGTTTCCATGCCTCCAATTCAGAGTGAAATAACAGGCATTAAAAATCTCCCAATAATGAAGTAATAATGTTAGCTTTTTTATAGCTTTCTGCAGGAGTACAGACCCCGACTACACCCCCTCCTACAGGAGTACGGACCCCGACTACACCCCCTCCTACAGGAGTACGGACCCCGGCTACACCCCCTCCTGCAGGAGTACGGACCCCGGCTACACCCCCTCCTACAGGAGTACGGACCCCGGCTACACCCCCTCCTGCAGGAGTACGGACCCCGGCTACACCCCCTCCTACAGGAGTACGGACCCCGGCTACACCCCCTCCTGCAGGAGTACGGACATGTCATTGTACTTCAACATTCATGTGTTGTTCTCTCCCCATTAGCATCAGGAAGGAAGATTTTAAAGGAAGCGGATGGCTGGAGTAAACAAACTGCTAATGGATAAAGTGCAAGGCTGTATTTGACAGTCTCTCAGAGAAAACATTTTCAAACAAGGTCAAATCTACATAAAATCCCCCACGCAAAAAAATCATCCAGTGAAACTGGAACAGCCTCTGCATAATTTCCAACCTGAACGTCAGTAGGCTCTTCAAACTCATGACCTCGTGTTTTTAAAACTCTCCTTCAGAAATGACAAGAAGACGAAAGGTTGGCTCTTTGAGAAGCTCTTACACAGTCCCTGAGCTCTTTGTTTCTCACTCTCTGGAGCAGACATCCCTTTGGAAAGCGTCTCTCCATCGGAGAACCGCAGGACAGAAAACCTCTGAGAAAAAGCTATCCTCCCCCCCACACAGAAGCTGTCCAGCGATAGCTCTGTAACAGCTAATGAAATGCTGCTTCCTTCAGAGATTAGACACTTTGTAATGTCATGTTTGGGATTCAATTGGAAATTCCCTATCTTACCGAAGAGACAGCTTACGAGCTATAAGAAAACTCTGAGAGCGGTCATTTGAATGAAGTAAACCATCCTTGGCACGGGGCTTAATGGTCGTGCAGTGTGAACAGCAGTGCAGAGGCATGGTCTGAAGTCTCCACACCCTGGTGCTTTTAAAGCTGTAAAAATGTGCCTCTCTGCGGTATGTATTCCATATTAAAAGTGCTCTTTCTAGCTTCCCCGGGAACCCTGCTGTGCTGAACCTTTTACAGCTAAATAAAGTGGAACACCAGCGTCAATAGTTTGGACGCCCACTCTGCTCTTTCTGTCACAGTTGGATCATTCACAATGGGAAATAGAGGAGTGTGCCAACGCTGAGTATATTACACATTCCTGCTTTTTAAATTCCCGAGGCATGGTATGTAGCCACGGAGAAGAGCGCTCCACCTTAAACAGGTCGCGTGGATTGCCGAGATGGCCTGCATTAAAGAGCACTTTCAAGGCTAGCTCGGGACATTAGGAACATAACAGGCTTTATCGTCTCAAGTCCTGTGCTGGGTCTGAGAGGTGAGCGACCAGTGTTAATGCAACCAAACAGGCTGGCTAATGTGCAGCCGGTCCACCCTGTCAGTATGCCGATTGGTCTTCGCATGATGGATGGATGAACCATCCACTAGATAAACGGGCATGAAAAAAATTAAACCCCACCTCAGATTTAGCATTTTTTAGACCCAAAGCTTAATATTTGTTCATTCAAGGCCCGTGCCCCCTTTCAAAAGCTTGTGAGTTAAAACCTAATTGCTGTCGCATAATTGTTGACTCTCCACACTGCCATTGATAGTTCAGTTGAACTGATCATGATAGGGAGGCCCCACCTTCTCTGCCCAAAGAAGTCTACTGAGTACCCTTTACTGAGTACCGTTTACTGAGTACCACTTACTGAGTACCCTTTACTGAGTACCTTTTACTCAGTACCCTTTAATGAGTACCTTTTACTGAGTACCTTTTAATGAGTACCTTTTACTGAGTACCTTTTACTGAGTACCCTTTACTGAGTACCTTTTACTGAGTACCCTTTACTGAGTACCGTTTGCTGAGTACTTTTTGCTGAGTAACTTTTGCTGAGTACTTTTTGCTGAGTACTTTTTGCTGAGTACCCTTTACTGAGTAACTCTTGCTGAGTACCCTTTACTGAGTACCATTTTCTGAGTAACTTTTGCTGAGTACTTTTTGCTGAGTAACTTTTTGCTGAGTAACTTTTTGCTGAGTAACTTTTGCTGAGAACCTTTTGCTGTGTTCGATTGACAATTTTCACAGCGCTGGTGCAATTTTCACAGCGCTCGTTAAACATCAGTCCTTCCCTGCATTAAAATTATATTTCTTTTTTCCCTGTCAGGCTTTATAATGATATTAATTTGGAGATGTATAATTGTTGGACACCAAATCATCTTCTGTGGATTCTGGCGTATGTAGTTGAAATAACTGATGTGCTTCACTGTATTTATTTGAGTAAAGGGCTGCCAGCGCTAGACTGTGCCAACGCCTACCTTTGGCACAGGCAGTGGGACATCTGGGCTTAATTCGCTGAGGTATTTGCACAGAAATACAATGAACAACAAGCGTAATGAATAAAAGACCAAGCTGCCAACAAGAACAAACAAATGAAATAAACATACAAACCAAGATGTGACCAGGCAGTTTTGGCAGTTGCTTTTTAAAATCCAGACGCACAAAGGTAATTTAGGTTGTGCTCTGTTCTTGTTTCGACGTGTCAGTTTGTGATCCTTATAAAGGACTCACTAAGCAAATGACAACATGCATATCACATATCAATAATTTGAATACAACAAAATGCCGCGGTCTTCAGCCAGAGCACATTTAAACATGCTTGATTACATAACACAGTCATTCACTCATTAATCGGTTCATCCACTGGCTGATATTAGGTTAATAAGTGTTGGCTTATTAGCCAACCCCATGAGGAGTAAAGGACGTTTAAAGGACGTTTAAAGCTGTCACTCTTAAAGGAGGAGAATTCCCTGATGAAGTGATGACCAGTTCCCCTTCTGTAAGGAAACAGGTGCGGGCCCACGTAATGGCAAAGTGTGGCTTGTGTGACTAATTGAACAGTAGGTTGGATATAGAGTTGCCACCAGCCGCTCTGGTTGTGCTAGGCTGCACACGGCGCCCAGTGTGAGCTGGGTGGGCTGGGGGGAACAGACAGTAAGAAAAGATTGTGCATTGATAGACTGACGCCACTGGTCTGTTAACAGCCCTGCAGCTAGTGCACAAGAATGTGAGTGCATGTGTGTGTGTGTGTGTGCACGTGTGTGCACGTGTGTGCGTGCGTGCGCGTGTGCGTGAGCATGTGCATGGCAGGTGTGTGTGTGTGTGTGCACGAGCGTGTATATGGTAGGTGTGTGTGTTTGTGTGCGTGTGTGCGAGTGTATTTGTGAGTGTGTGTGTGTGTGTGTGTGTGTGCGTACGAGTGTGGGCACACAGGCCGTGTACGCAAAGCTAAGGTTTCCAATCAGTAGCAGCTGTGCAGTTTCTGTTCCTTTTATGTTCAGACATGTTTATGTTCAGACGTTAATGTGCGGATGGAACTGCCGTTATTTACTTTAAAAAACAAAACTGGGCTCTCTTTATTATGCTCTGTCGTTCTGCAGCCACTCAAAACCGCCTACCCTAATAACGGCACCTTTATGGTCATTACCAGCAGAACATCGTTTCTGTACACATGGTGGATTACACATCAATTTGTACTGAAAGCAAACGAAGGGAAAATGAGCAATTATAGAATTATCATTACAAAGTGCTCTGTTGGGAGGGGATGTTCTGCGGAACGGGCTCTAGCGGAGCAGAAAGTGTGTCGTGTCTCGTCCTAGTGACTTCACATCATCACAATCAATTCGTGCCACTTTAGGTAACTTTAAATGAGGCGTAATGATCCTGTGTTCGTCCTGAGGAGACAGCCAGGCCTGTTTATAAAACCCTGAGAAGAATGAAAGTTAGCACGTGACAAAGACGGCAGGTTTGACAAACAGGCCCCCCGACCACGTCTGGGACGTTCAGATTTGGAGGGGGGGAGGAGGATGAAAACGGAGGCTGTGTTAATTACACTCCGGTAACCACACACACACGAGGGAAGGGGAAACGGTCCTCTCAGCTGGAACAAGACGAAATGGCCCGGTCGATATGTCGAGCTGGGGACGTGACGCCGGGGGGGTTCACAAGACGACCGCACATAAACACTTCCCCCCCAACCCGCTCGCCTGCCCCCACCGCCGGGCCTCATTACCATTGGTAACTACGAGTTGGAGGGTGACAAAGGCTTTGACAAGAGTCGGATAACCGATAAGCGCTAACTGACTGGACAGCAGCCTCCTATCCCCTTAATTGGCATTAAAGTAACGGGGGAACGTGTCTCTTTCCCCACTGGGCACGGGGGACATAATTGAACACAGATTTATCGCCCCTTTCATTGGGCCACAGCAGAATATAGTGAAATTTAGCAAGTCATCGTAGCTGCAAGCTTCGAGGTGCAGCTCATAATTACTGTCGGCGCGTGGACAAAAGATGCTGATGTCTCAATACCGCAAGCCGAAACAATTATCCCCTTTCATGCAGGGTTAGAGAACGGACGCTCCTTGTCCTAGAAGGGCCTATTTTGCTGACACCGAGGAATGAACCCCTAAACTAACGCCCGACGCCTTCAGAAAAGGCGTTAGATAGGGATGACTGAATTTATGGGGGTGAATCGAGTTTCAAGGTTTTTCTTTATTATGGCCGTCCCAAAACCGTGACTTTGCCAAGAACAGAGGGAAGAAGGGCCAAGTTTTTTTTTGAAGCAGGGATAGCCCAAACCCATTTTTTTTTTTTTTACCCTTTAAGTATACCATGGTAAATCGTTCCTGGTTTGTCGTTTTCGCCCTAATGAATCACGGTGCTGGACAGCTTAAGGCCAAACACAGACGTGTCCCACGGCACAATCTGTCATCAAACCAGAAATCACAAATCTACACTCGTTCTGAACGGAGAAACAACAGCTAAAGCTGCTGACAGGGGCAGGCGTTGCTAAGCGTTGAGCATGGAAACCCTCCGAGCCAACGGCCCAGACGCATGTGCCCAGGCTTGGGGGCTCAGGGTAACGGTCGGCGTGGACCGGGGCCCCCTGTTGTCCCGATCCCAGGCCTGTCTGTGGGAATGTTGATAGGGCACAAAGGCCAGATTCCGCAGTCTGCCCAGCCGACCCGCATTTGGGCTAATGAGGCTGGGGTCACTCACAACAAAAACATTTTCTGAATGATTCTGGCTCCTCTGATCTCCTCAGAGCTGTGGCACTTTAATTGATTTGAATGCAGGAGTTGAGGCTGTGATTTGGCCCATATTGGGGGGATGTTCCAGTGCAGTGTTAATTATTCCCCAGCGAGGTCAGCTTTCATAAATATGTAATATGTGCAGGTAAAGGAACAGGTACTTTAACTTTTCACTCTAAAATCTTCATGAAAACATCTTTAAACCTAGAGAAAAATGCACTGAATATGAATGAGTAAGGCTTATTGTACTCCTAACTAAGTATTTTGTTGAACATTTTTGCGAAACTGCACAAATTATTCTCAAATGTTCACGATGCATTGCTGAAAAGAATACCTGAAGAAAAACTGAACCAGTTAACTGGTGAAACTCGACAACATAGGATTTGGTAAGTGTAGGTGTGTGATAACACAGGCTGTGGTAACTTTAGGTGTGTGATAACACAGGCTGTGGTAAGTGTAGGTGTGTGATAACGCAGGCTGTGGTAACTGTAGGTGTGATAACACAGTCTGTGGTAAGCGGTGTGTGATAACACAGGCTGTGGTAAGTGTGGGTGTGTGATAACACAGGCTGTGGCAATCGGCGGTGTGTGATAACGCAGGCGGTGGTAAGTGTAAGTGTGTGATAATGCAGGCTGTGGTAACTGTAGGTGTGATAACACAGGCTGTGGTAAGTGTAGGTGTGTGATAACGCAGGCTGTGCTAAGTGCAGGTGTGATAACACAGGCTGTGGTAAGTGTAGGTGTGTGATAACGCAGGCTGTGGTAACTGTAGGTGTGATAACACAGGCTGTGTTAAGTGTAGGTGTGTGATAACGCAGGCTGTGGTAACTGTAGGTGTGATAACACAGGCTGTGGTAACTGTAGGTGTGATAACACAGGCTGTGGTAAGTGTAGGTGTGTGATAACACAGGCTGTGGTAACTGTAGGTGTGTGATAACACAGGCTGTGGTCAGTGCAGGTGTGATAACACAGGCTGTGGTAAGTGTAGGTGTGTGATAACACAGGCTGTGGTAAGTGCAGGTGTGATAACACAGGCTGTGATAAGTGCAGGTGTGTGATAACACAGGCTGTGGTAACTGTAGGTGTGATAACACAGGCGGTGGTAAGTGTAGGTGTGTGATAACACAGGCTGTGGTAAGTGCAGGTGTGATAACACAGGCTGTGGTAAGTGTAGGTGTGTGATAACACAGGCTGTGGTAAGTGTAGGTGTGTGATAACAGGCTGTGGTAAGTGCAGGTGTGATAACACAGGCTGTGGTAACTGTAGGTGTGTGATAACACAGGCGGTGGTAAGTGTAGGTGTGTGATAACACAGGCGGTGGTAAGTATAGGTGTGTGATAACACAGGCTGTGGTAAGTATAGGTGTGTGATAACGCAGGCTGTGGTAACTGTAGGTGTGTGATAACAAAGGCTGTGGTAACTGTAGGTGTGTGATAACGCAGGCTGTGGTAACTGTAGGTGTCTTCAGCACAGAAAAAGCGCTCTTCCTTCCTGAATAATACATGGGTAAACACAGCCCCAGGGCGTTCATTAATCCACTCTGCCCCACAGCCCCACATAAGGAGCCACCTGAGGACTTATTATGGCAGGACAGGGAGCATGCTAATGATCCCATTTACACATTATTTACACGGGACGCGCCCCCCTGGCCAAGCTCGTAACAGCCATGAAACATTGATGAAGGTAAAGGTCAGCAGGACTTCTCTGAGTCATCTTGGGTAAATAACTGACACATTAAGTATGAAGCGACCCATGTAGGCCTTTCAAAGCAGAGTATAATCTACGGCACGCACTGAGAACACAGAATGGTGTGATTACACTGAACCGGAGATATAAAATAAAGCAGAGGTTGTTTATCTTCTGTGATTATAGACTTGAGAGTTTCATCTCACTGAAACTATAAACCCTGAGCTGAACAGACTTCTGATCTTTATAAACCCAGTGACATTTTAAAGCTTCTGCTCGGCAGTAAGGCATTCCCAGGGAAACCATATCCACTTTTGCTTGTGAGCCACCAACCACTCCTGTAAACAGTTCGATCATAAAGTGAGCCCCGTCCCTCTGGTGACATCGATTTGAAGCTACCCCAGGGCCCCTCGTTAGCGTAGTAACAGAGATCTGCTCGTGGTTCTGTTAAACTCCCCTGTTTGATAGAAGGCTCTGTCCAAGCGTTTTGGCCACACCTCCAGCCCCTATTTGGCTTCCTGTTGTGTCGCCCACCCAAAGATTCACCACCCTGCTTGTTTGTTTAAGGACATGTGGAGAGGCTGTTGTGTTGGCCACCCAACAACGCCCTGCCCTCTCCTCCTGTCATCTCCGGGCACTGCAGGGAGGACAAGCGGAGAGGTGGCGGTAGTGGCGTGCCCCCCCCATCCCGGCCCCCGCCTTAAAAATAACCTGTCCCTAGCTGCAGAGAAGCACCTGACGCAACAACTGTGTTTAGAGTGAAGTTATGGCATGTGAGCGGGGGCAGCCAGCCGGCCAGAGGACGGACACCTCTGAACTCTTCACCCGCGATCCATCGCACCCCCCCCGCCACACACTTTCATGTGTGACAGTCTCTACTCCCCTACGCCCCCGGCCTCGGATCCATTACAGAGTTCCGCCCGTTTACTGCAAAAGCAAGCGCAGGGATCCTCTTCAAGGCACAGTGCCGCCTGATGAAAGCACGCCTGTTCATCTGCGCAGCCCAGCCGATGGAGTGAACACGGTACAGGGGGTACATTCAGCTAAACTAAAGAAATGGCCTTGTTAAGACCGCATGTTACCCAACCGTAACAGCACAATCTATCGTTGTTTTAACTGTTCTTCTGAGGATGAATACAGGGTGTTTGTTCAATGCATTAAGGAAAGCCTGCCCTCTCTCCCTCTTTCTCTCCATCTATCCGGCAGACCAGCCAGGATACCTGAGGTTAAGGTGCTGAGTGCCAGGATACCTGAGGTTAAGGTGCAGAGTGCCAGGATACCTGAGGTTAAGGTGCAGGGTGCCAGGATACCTGAGATTAAGGTGCCAACCAGCCAGGACACCTGAGGTTAAGGTGCCAACCAGCCAGGATACCTGAGGTTAAGGTGCTGAGTGCCAGGATACCTGAGGTTAAGGTGCCAACCAGCCAGGATACCTGAGGTTAAGGTGCCAACCAGCCAGGATACCTGAGGTTACGGTGCTGAGTGCCAGGATACCTGAGGTTAAGGTGCTGAGTGCCAGGATACCTGAGGTTAAGGTGCCAACCAGCCAGGATACCTGAGTTTAAGGTGCCAACCAGCCAGGATACCTGAGGTTAAGGTACAGAGTGCCAGGATACCTGAGTTTAAGGTGCCAACCAGCCAGGATACCTGAGGTTAAGGTACAGAGTGCCAGGATACCTGAGGTTAAGGTGCTGAGTGCCAGGGAATCGTGCCAGCCTCGCCAGGCGCTGCCCTCTGGAATCCAAGGCTTATTTACAGCCGAGGGTGTAATGAGCGGCCTGACCCAACAGGTGGCATTAATTATCATAGCAGGGAGGTCGGTGTGCCAGGATTAGCAAGGGGAGCTAGGCGCCGGCGAACATTGAGACCCAAACGGTACAGAGAAGAGCAGACTCCTCTTTAACACGAGAGCGCAGTGTTGTTTAACACGAGAGTGCAGTGTTGTTTAACACAAGAGCGCAGTGTTGTTTAACACAAGTGCACAGTGATGTTTCAAATGACTGCGCAGTGTTGTTTCACAAGAGTGCACAGTGTTGTTTAACACGAGAGCGCAGTGTTGTTTCACATTAGTGCACAGTTGTTACCATTCCTCCTGTTCCAAAGCCAAGGTAAAAAAAGTTGCATGCACTGAGATTCAGTAAAGAGGAAAGTTGCATGCACTGAGATTCAGTAAAGAGAAAAATCAATGTGCTCTTTTTGATCCATTTAGTCAGGAACTAAGGAATGTATTGCATATCTTTACTATAAAATGTTGCAGGAACCACAGAAAACCACCTTGCTTTGTACATCCATCTGGGCTATGGTTCAAAGGGCTTTAACTCCTCACACACGGCCTCCTGTGAGCCAAACGTACGATACCTGAGAATTCCCTTCATTTGTGAAGATTAGCTAAGCGTAGATATCAAATGTCTGAAATTACAAGAAAAAAAAAGGGTTTTCAGATGTCTTTCCTAGTACGACTGCTGCCCGTTTCTCTAGCCTAAAAATCTTGGCGTTTCCCTTTTGGAGTGATAATGTGAAATTACAAATGAACCCTAAAGTGCAGTATCCTGGGATGAAATACCCCCCCAAAAATTTGTTGGAATTGCAAGGGATAAACCTTTCTGCCATTTCATTTCTGTTTTATTAATCATACTTACTGCTAAAGCAAACAGTCATTCCCAGAAGGGGTTTTGAAATAATTGTCGTTGGTTTAATGAATAATAGTGTAAATTTCAGGTTGTGCGAGTACCAAGATACATAAGTTCAAATGCTGTGTGAGAACTTCTCCAACCCCTATTCAGTACCTAGAGCACTGGAGGCTTACATTTCATCTTCTAACTAACAGAGTATTGCCGGGTATTCCTTGTACAAAGAAAATATGGCAGACGCGCTCAAAAGCAATGTTTACCCATTTAATTTCGTCTGGGGTTTTGGGAGTTTGGTGTAGGTACTTATTTACGTTCCTTGTGTATCTGTGAAAATGCCCCAATCCCACAAACAGCAGTAATATTTACTCTTACAGTCTGGAATGCCTCCCAAACCTGGTTGGCTATTAGACAACCAGAGAAACCTCATGCTGTGCTTTACATGCAGATGCCAAGAATGACTGACATACGCCTTACAGCAACAATAAATATGCATGAAAAAATCCATGTAGAGTAAATGTACAGACATTTTCACCAGTTTATTATTGTGAATGATAAAAGCTCACATTTTACACATTCTTTAAGAACAGGCATTTTTGTGTGCCCTATCTATACCTGAACAGCTACCATATGAGAAAATACCATGGACACACCTGACCCAAAGACCAGATCCACACACCTGATCCACACACCTGACCTACACACCTGACCCACACACCTGATCCACACACCTGACCCACACACCTGACCCACACACCTGAGCCAAAGATCAGATCCACACACCTGACCCACACACCTGATCCACACACCTGATCCACACACCTGACCCATACACCTGATCGACACAACTGACCCACACACCTGATCAACACACCTGATCCACACACCAGACCCACACACCTGATAGACACAACTGACCCACACACCTGATCAACACACCTGACCCACACACCTGATCCACACACCTGATCCACACACCTGAGCCACACACCTGATCCAAAGACCAGACCCACACACCTGATCCACACACCTGATCAACACACATGACCCACACACCTGATCGACACACCTGACCCACACACCTGACCCACACACCTGATCGACACACCTGAGCCAAAGATCAGATCCACAGACCTGATCCACACACCTGACCCACACACCTGATCCACAGACCTGACCCACACACCTGACCCACACACCTGATCCACACACCTGACCCACACACCTGACCCACACGCCAGACCCACACGCCAGACCCACACGCCAGACCCACACACCTGACCCACACACCTGATCGACACAACTGATCCACACACCTGATCCACAGACCTAACCCACAGCCATCGGCACACAACCGATTTCCCGGAGATGGAAAGGAGAGAGAGAGAGAGAGAGAAAAGATTGTCAATATTTTCACAACTCTCAGGGAATGAGTATTTTCCTAGAGTCCGTCTTTTTATATAAGTAGCAACAAGGTTTGTTAAGAAAAGAAGTGTGATCACATCAGTCCACTTCCAGACTGCGCGTCTACTCCAAAAGCCTGCTACTTTCTCAGCATCTTTCAATTTATCGCACTGAAAAAACTAAACGATTTGGATAACGGGAAACAGCATACATCGATAAGAAGATCTCTCTCATTGGGGCTTTAATGTATATCTAAGCCATAAGCCAGCTCTGAAATATCAAAACTGGTCAAGACCCCCTCATGACTTCTTCATTTCGTTAACACACTTGCACGTGGACATGACTGCTTTGCGAACGTGATCATGATTACCTGCTGACCCTGTGCTCGAGACTTGGGCATGGCCGGACGGGGAGGTCAAGGGAGCACACGTCTGATTGGGTTCGACCACCTCGACTCCTGCTGCTGAAACTACGCACGCCAAAAGTTGCCAGAGTGAGTCACTTCAGCAGAGAGGCCTGTTGGCACAAGCTGCAGAGAACTGCAGCCCTTGACAACGGGAGACTCTTTTTCCAAGGAAAATATCTGCAACTAGTCACAGAAAGCCGCAGACACTGCGCGTCCTGATTAAAAAAAATACTGGAGGGGTTAAAGAAATGCATGCAATCTCCCGGCATCTGTCTGCACGCCGTCGTTATTTCTCTTTAATTGGCTCTGGCTCGTGTCTTCGCTGTCGTGGGCGTACATAAACACACAGCATTGTGACTGAACACAAACAGTTATAAAACTGGCTGTGATTAACACCAGAACCACCTCAGTGTGAAAGTTTAGACCTGCGCCTCTCACACAGCGGTTTACCCGCCCCCTTCCTCTCTAAGTCAACCAGTGGGTTCACATCCAGTGGTTTGTGAGTGAGGTCAGGTGACGGACGCGACTGCCAGCGAATGAGAGCGCCCTCTGCTTTCCTGTAAATGAATAATGATCTCCCCCACTACTTAGCTTGTAGCGCTATTCAGGTAGATCAGGAGAAAGATTCCGTAGCGTTCCCCAGAACCTGATCCTTTTGCCGGGATCCATCGTGAAGATGTCTCCACGCTAACCGGAACATCTGACACATACTTAGCGCTGCTTTGGCTTGGGCATCACATGTGGACAAGCGTTCTGATGGGAGGGGCCGAGGGAGGTGCATGATTCCCAAAATACCACAGTGGCAATATATTTCCGCAAATGAAGCTTACTTCTTCGGTTACTTTTTTGGGAGGCTTGTCTGTCCTTAATTTCAAATCAATCAAAGTTCTGGTGACCCCCTGTGAACGAGGATTTTAGTCTTAACCATCCGTGTTAAATTTAATTATTGACATTTTAATGCAGGCCTAGTAAATTTTGTTTTAACTCAACAAATTAACGCCAATGAACGTGAGTACTGATACGCTATGCTAAACGGAGGCTCAGTTAACACCTCAATCAGATCGAATTAACTAAGAGGCAGGGAGGGAAACACAGAAAACACAGAGGATCTGTTTAACCGGTACAGAGAGCAGCTGGAATAAATCATTTGTTTGGTGGGATGTAAGTGGACACAGGCCGGCAGCAATGGCCCCCTTCGAGGAGAGGATTAGCTTGGGATTAGCCTTCAGATCCCAAAGATGCGATTCTTGCTTTGTGTAAATGGCTTTATTGTGTTTATCCTGTTTTAAGTGACCATCAGCCAAGATGCTCTTTTCAGTTGTACTCGGACAGGTCTATAGCGTCTGGGGTTGTTTTAGATTCTGTTTTTAGGAGGCCTATATCTGTTTTGTTTCACTTCGGTTTTAGGGATTTTATTACTTTTATTAATATCATATTGTTCTTAACAGAGGTTGATTCAATGTTTTAAAAGGTCTCCAATCGCTGTTAAATACAGTACAACGGATCACAAATAAATTCAGAACATTACAAACAATGATAAAACCCCCCAACACACACAATGCTATGGCTCTGGATACGCTACTGTTCGCACCAGCTTTCGTTAGCACTGATAGTCAAAATTCTCGCTTGACTCAGGGAAAATTTAAACTGGTAGTATTTCTGTTTCCTTTTAAATATATTATTTTAGTTGCAGTTGGGTTTTGGTGCTCATTTAAAAATTCACAAACAGTTTTTGTTGACGACAATCACCTTGATTCCATTCTGCCAGAAATCTTTGAATTGCTCCAGAAGCCTTTGAATTGCTCCAGAAGCCTTTGAGTTGCTCCAGAAGCCTTTGAGTTGCTCCAGAAGCCTTTGAGTTGCTCCAGAAGCCTTTGACAGCCCCCTAAATCGTTTAAGTGTTTACTGAACTTTAACCTGCCGCCCTCTCCCTTTTCCAGGGGAGCTTGGCACATCTCAAGACCCTGGCTGAACTCGATACATCGTCGCCCATGTACTTAGTATAAACACCTATCCTTCTTTTGTGATTTTATATGTGTGCTCGTTTCAGCGAATTGCTCATATGCAATAACTGCACTTTAACCAAAACTCTGTCAACCCGCTAGTCACATGTCATTTTGTAAGTATATCATATTCTTCTACGAGTATATTATTTTTCTTCTACTAGTATATTATTTCTTCTAAAAAAAGCTAGTAAATAGTTGTAAAGCACGATTAGCGGGTTGCCAAAGTTTTGATTTGGTCCCAGTCTTAATGTGAATTCCTGTCATCGATGGAATACTCACAGCTCAGAAGTAGCTAATGACTCACTGCTATAATGAAATGATTTGAATGGAAAACACGATATTGGGACCAATAATCTGGAGAAATGGCTATTACAGAAGTGAAACCCGGAGCCTCGATCATTGTCTTTTATGACCATTATAGAGTCCAGATGATTGTGGTGAGGCCGGGGGGGCGGGGATATCCACAGCGAGGAGACCTTCCTCATTTAAGATGCAGTGGTTTCAGCATGCATCAAAGACGCACAAAAAAAACCCCCTATACGATCACAGAGCGTTTTCATCTAAGGGTTCTCACGAGGACAAGCGTTTGTAATGCAAGTGGACTGGACGTTTAATTGTGTCCTTGGCGTACCGAGGACTCCGTGACAGATAATACTCTGCATTGTTCATCGTGACCACACAGAGGGCACAGTGAGCGGCCATGATAGAGCGTGGCACAGAATAAAATCTGGATAAGGTGGAATCCGGACGGATGGACAGGTGTCATTAAAAGACCTTAAATGAACACTCAGTGTGTCCTATAAAAGAAAATCCCTGTTGGCTGGCCCAATGTCTAAAAGCGCGCCCGTCAGCTTATTCTGACGCCCGGGGGTCTCCAAGTCCAGGCGTGGCAGCCGCTAATTGGGGATCGCCTGGGAATCTCTGCGTCTCCGCATCCGGTCCTTCGGGCCAGGGAGGATCCTGATACCGCTGTAGGGAAAGAGGGGGGAGGCCATCTGGCTGATTTATGTCCGGGTCACCCTGCCACGCTTGGACTTGGCAAGCTTCAGGGACTTCCTGTGTGCCATCCCGGCCCTCTCTTTTCCTGTAGGAGAAGATAAAGCATCCCAGCAGGGTGACTGGTCTACACAGCTGACTGGTCGATGTGGGGGGGTGTCGATGTCCCAGCAGAGGGCTTCTCCCTTCACCTTTAATGTTCCACCAACAGCAGAGGGCTTCTCCCTTCACCTTTAATGTTCCACCAACAGCAGAGGGCTTCTCCCTTCACCTTTAATGTTCCACCAACAGCAGAGGGCTTCTCCCT
>JAOYSI010073737.1:0-19496 GCA_025775065.1 Hiodon alosoides | reverse complement strand
ACCTCTACATGCTTTGTAAGTGGGAAAACCTGCAAAATCGGCAGTGTATCAAATACTTGTTCTCCCCACTGTACATCTCAATTTCATTATAGGAAATTATCAGTGCGGGTAGATTGCTGAAACAAAATGGAATCGCTCCTTCTTCTCCTACCCTCTCTTGGCTCATCTCGTATGTGTTCATTCCTTCACCGTCTTCTCTGTTCATCTCTCTGTACCTCTGCATCTTTCTCAACGTTTCCCAAGCAAACAGTGATGCAGTACCAGTTGTGTGATGACCTGCCGTCTGGCCCACCATTCCGACTCTTCCCTACCGTGGAGAGGAACAGCGGTGACAGGTACAGTCACAGACTACAGTCAGTTCCTGTTCCTGATGACTACAGTAACTACAGTCCTGTTCTTCAGTGTCACGCCTACAGTAGATTAATTGACATTACCTTCTAGTGTTTCTCAACCAGGCACCATTGGGCCAATTACACTTGCTAGTTTCTGCACACTTTTGATTAATATGCCCCTGGTCAAGCTCTTACCTGTCTACTGATAAGTTTTTTCCTCTTTTTGTTTTGTTTTTTGCTTCTAAGTTCATGGTCTTACTGGATAGAATGGTCATGTCAGATAAGATAATCAATACAAAATCGTTATATGATTATATTTTTATTTCAAGAATAGTTGAAGCAGGGGGCTTCTATTTAAATTATACAATTCCTGATCTTTCTTTCACTCTGTGACTTTGATTGCAGGTTGTTCATTTATTTAAAACTCCGATGCGACTTGCCACCAAAGAGGTCAGTGATGTGTGATATGCAAAGGGCGTAGTTGCGTTAGCGGTTTCCTGAAAAAAATGAGTGTACCGTATATGTAATAAGAGATGTTTGATGAGCGTACCAAGGGTGGGTGGGTATGGTAAACACCTGAGCTGCAGCATGCAAGCCCACATTGCACACAGCCCTGTTTGGGATCCTCACATGATCCGCTCTGCTGGTTCTGTGACCAGCTCCATATTCGAGAACGGGAGCCGGTGAGAAAGCAGTGGGGTTTCTGACGGTCCTCCCTCTTTCTGTCTGCGTTTCAGCGCCGCGCTGAACGTGTCCATCACCGTGCCTGTCCCGAAGGGCTCACTGAGGTGGGGAAACGCTCCTCCTTCTCCTCCCCTCTCTCATCTTATGTGTCCATTCTTCTGCTGTCTTCTTTCTACATCTCTCCATCCCTCTATTTTTCTCTTTGTTTCTTTATTAAATGTCTTAATTCCTCCACCTTTCTTGCTGTGTGTCTCTTTTGCCGTCACTTTACCTCTTTATCTTTCTCACCGTGAGATGAGTCTTCTTCCTGTTAAACATACACACTGTTTAATCTTGCATCTATTCCTGTTATTATAGGCTTTATAACCCCACCCCTATCCTTTCCAGCCTGTCCCAGGAGCTAAGCAGTCCAGACCAAAAGGCAGAGCTTCAGACCAGTAATAAGGCGGTTCATTGGGAGATCCCTCGCTTCCCAGGCGGCGCTCAACTCTCCGCTTTGTTTAAGGTAGATAATCATACATTCTGTCTTTATCACTGGAAATGCTGTAATCAACAAAATAGAAGTACACAGCAGAAAATGGGATGAAATGGCCCCACACACAGAATGACAGCCCAGAGCGACTGCATCATTGAAAATACATTGACAGGTTTGCAAGTAGAAAGAAAACTTGAGAGAAACCAAACTATTCCGGGGAACCAATCTTCCTGGCCATGTGTTCTAATATCAAATGAAATATAGGGTGTGCTGTATTCATACAATCCATCACGACAGTCACTGCAGGCAGCAATGAATGAGTAGGATTTCCAGTTGTGGTCTGGTCTGAGAAGTGTAAGAGGACCTCTGATACCACTGGCTTGGCGCATCAATGACAGGATGACAAGACTGGCAAGCTTAGACAACCAATATCAAGCTGGATGGTGTTTAGAAATATACTAGTTCACATCCAGCAATTCTTATGTTAAAATGGTACAGATCTGATGTGATTAGGAGTGCTAGGTAAAGAGTTTGACAGGAATGTTACCGATTTTTCTTTTCCTCTGCCACGCAGTTAGAGGTCCCGGGATTAAGTGCTGCCTCCCTGCAGGAAGTGGGTCCAGTCAGCTTGTGTTTTGAGCTGCCCAAGCACACCTGCACCGGGCTGCAGATCCGCTTCCTCCGCCTGTCCCCGGCCCAGCCTGGCCCATCCCAGCGCTGGGTCCGCTACGTGACCCACTCGGACTCCTACACCATTCGAATTTAAAACCGCCGAATGGCAGCCCACAAGTGGAATGTGTGGATGCCCTTATCCTAATATTCCTCCAGTCTGTTTTTGCAGAAACTGCTTGACGTTACATTTCTATTTTTTTTTTTTTTTTTTTTTTTTGTGTGAAAAGTTCTGGGCCGATACCCATAAGCCATGACTCTGGAAGTTCCCTTGCTGTTAGGTGTTTGCGTGCAAGCAAGCGATGGTGCCAGAGTAGATGCCAGGAGCCTCTGAACTTTACTGTCTTGGGAAATCACACACGTTGCTTGATGAAAGCTCCATCAAACTTACTGTAATGCGGTGTGAAATTGGTGGCCTCATCCCCTCCCACAGTCCTGTTCAGCAGAAACGGACACTGCATTGCAGGCTAACACAAGCTTGTCACCCAACACCATTCACCCAAATAACCCAGGTATTTGGTCAGAAGCAAATGGTCAGAAGCAAATTCTATTGCTTGTTTCCCCAGTGTGTGATATAATCCTTTTCACAGTCTGCCAAGACTTTAGTTTTAACAATTTGCGGCCATTGAGAAAATATTATGCAAGGAACAGAATAAAATGTCTAAAAACAAGCTTCTATTTTTATTTTCCTGGTTGTTACATGGCTGATCAGATTTCTAGAGTATCGTCTCGATCCTCTCTGTTGAAGAAGAGAAAGCAGAAAAATGATGGGCAGGTCACACAACCAATCTGTTAGCGCAGGGGCCAAGGGATGGAGGTGATCCTTAGTTAAGTAGAAGCAAGTTGAGTAAATAGACAGTAAAAGAAGATGAAAGAAGACGATGAAATCCAGTCAGAAAGCATGGAGTGAAGACCACGTCTAACCATAAAGCTGTGAACTTTACCAAAACTGGTACAAAAAAAATGTTCCCCCACATCAAATGCTCACTTGTATAAATTCAATTTTTCAATAGCCACAGTTAAGGTCACATTTTTTTTATAACTTGGCCTCAATTTTGGCTCCTCTGTGATTGTGAATCTTGTAGATCACATTGCTCCATGTCTATTCTGTTGTTGCAGAGTTACAGACAGCACAGCAGCCCTTTAAAATCAATAGAGCTGATTACAAAAATCAAAATAAATAATTAAGAACAGTTGACTTTTCACCGACCTGATCAATAAGGGGTCAAACTGCTCTGGGACTGAACCACTTCTGGTGAACCCCTTACTTTCATTATTACTTTATTACCTCACTTCCATCAGGAGAATACCGTGTTATTAGATTTCTTTTCTTTTCTAACACTAGCTTGTTGGGGCTGAATACAATCCTTAGGGTACATATATTGCCCTTTTACTGCCTGATGCAACTGGTTGACAGTCAATCTCAGGAGTAAATTGTCATAAATCATAAACATCTCATTTTCACGATGTTTCTCTGGTGACAATTATAGAACGGACAACAGAACAAACTAGCAAACGCAAGCGCTTTGAGAAAGAATTAATACTGGGGGGGATCCCGGCTGTATCGCTATTGGCCCTTAAAGATTCGTAAAACTTGATTTGGTATTCTTCATATTTATTATATAAGTTGTTTCACCCTCTGCCTTAAATAAGATTTTAATTGGCTGTCCCAAGGGTAAGGAGGGAGGAATGTTCGAACGTATGTTGACGCATTTGATGAGTAGTTCCGCCCCCTGTTTGATGGGTGCTGGTATAGGTCAACGGAAAATGTGTCAGAGGTCTCAATTGGGTATAGGAAACGCCAGTCATTTGAGGAAGGTGGGTCCCAGTTTGCTGTCAGAGGCTCTCGAGCTGTGGCATCTGCCTTTAGTAGAGGCTTTGGCAGCAGTCGGACTAGTGAGAATAAAACGCAAGGAAGTACTAGAGGAGAAGTGTGTGAGGGAAGTGTTATTGCACCTGATTAGAATATATTATTATTATTAATTATTATTATATAACTGTATTTCTTAAATACACAAAGGCCTGCGCCGATGGGGGACAAAGCGGGCACCAGGTGAGGTTATATATTTGAATGATCTCGTATATGTGTGTGGATATATATATATATATATATATATATATATATATAAAGTACTGCTACTACTACATGTGTCTAATTGTTTCTTGGTAATAATTGTTGGGTCTCCTCTTTTCCTGAAGCAAAGGTTCATGATCAGCTAACCCAGCCTTATCCTCACTCCAAACATGTTAAGAATAAAATCTGTAACTGATGTAGGGTCAGTCCTTGTGAATTCATCGGGGGACCTTTTGAATAGTGATGATGTTTTCTAGTGGGCTTTAAATGGTTTTGGACGGAGATAAACAATAAATCGCTTCCTTGTTTTCCTAATGTTCTCTTGCTGCGATCTCGCTAGCACTCAAGTTTAGTTCCGCAGTTAAATATCGGTTTAATGACCAAGCCCTACTAACATGCTATCTTGTGGTGTTTCAAGTTAAGTTGCTATCTTATCAAACGAAGGGCGGGGTAGTGCTGGCATGGCAGTTTATACATGCTACCCTAGCTAGCTTGCTGTCGATACAGTGATCCTCAAGTCTATACCTGAAGCAAGCTATCGGGCGTATTGCGATGAGGGCAGATTTTAGGTTATAAAAACGTTAGTCTGCTTGCTTTCTAATATGCCATTTTTTCAGTTGAGTGAGGAAAATGGCATTGGCATTGTATAGCTAACCGTTTATGTATTGCTAGACGGCTAACAAGCTAGCTATGTGTACACCCACATAAAGGACGATAATGTGCATTTAACTAAAATGTTGCTGGTTAGTTCCGTATCCTAATCGTCGACGGATTATTGTGTTTCGACACAGATGTACTCTCTTCTGATACTATAGTTCCTAATTGATAACGCAGTGGTAAAAATTTTTATAGATTGTCAGATTTTGTTAAACTACGCGCTAGATTGGCGGCGGATGTGTGGTTTTGTTGGAAGACTGGCGTGGGAAGATAAAGCTTGCTTGCTGGTGGCTCGATGTTGAGTGTTTCGCATCTTGATATCAGGATCTATCCTGCTCTCATTCAGTGTCATTGTCTTGTAGATATGACACCGCAACTACAGGTGTCTCCCTGTTGCATTGTATATGTTGACAAAACGTAAACGTAGGCATAATCATACGTGCCACAGACCACAATACTTTTTAATGGACGCGTGCTTTGGATTTGGCAGCTCCGTTTTCTGGATCTGCATGATGTGGGCAGAGAGAATTTTGGTATACCACTGGGATAGTTTTCTGTACTAACACTTGATGCGCTTATTCATCTAATATAAATATTTATTTATTTTCTTCCATGGGAAAAGTTAGCCACTGGCAATGATGACTAAGAGGCTGGCACAGAAACACCCGAGTCTATTGATTGCAGGAAGGACGTAATAGAGAAGAAGAAGAGACACTACCTGGAGGTGTCCTTATTTTTCCCCTGCATTTAAATGAGCCTTTGGAAGAAAGGCATGGATTTCTCCCCCCCCCCCCCCTTCTCTATCGCTCTCTCTCTGTCTCTCTCTATTGCTCTCAAGGAAAAAAAAAAGATACTGACTCATTTCTGTCCCCCTGAGCAGTCATAATTAACTGAGCATAATTCATCTTTGTTTTATCGAGTCAGTGGTTTAAAATCCCTGCTGGTATGTTGCGGTTAGTGAGTGGATTTAACTCTGTTGTTCCAGTTTAAATCCTGCTGCAGAATGGGCTGCAGAGTAATGTGTGAGGGGCAACCCTTGGCATTGTGGCTACCACAGGAAAGAAAGTGGCCCTCCAAACTAATGCAATAATAGGGGAGAGAGAAAGAGTGGTAGACTTTCTGGCACAGTCCGAAGATGGCTTCCCGCTACTTTAAATTGGGGTGAGACTTCCATGCTGTCAGGGAGACCCATGCCACCTCATGAGTGTGAATGATGCAAGTTTCTAGTTTTTCATCTCTGTTTTCTGCGAGTTACGTGGGCTACAAAATCATCTCTCTCGCTCTCTCTCAAATGTTTTTGTGCCTTTTGCATGCATTTACCAAATTAGTATTCCTCTTTGCATAATTTTGCGGACCTTTGCAATCCACTTTGCATTATTTATTGGCTTGTAAGTAAAAGAAGCCCTTCAGGTCTGGGGTAGGGAAAAGTGTGAGGGAGATGGACAAAAAGGGCACAAAAGAGTGTTCTTTTTACTTAATTAGCAGTCCCCCTGTGTGTACAGTTGGAGTAATTGAGGAATTTTTTTTTCCTTTAAGTGTTCAACAGCCTTGTCCTGCCCAAGATGTGAACAAGTGGCATTTAAGTTTAAACTTTCAGAAAGGCACAGGATGTCGTGAGAAGCAGCTAGGCAGCATTGCGTTTGCTTAACTTCCCTCTCCCGCTGTAGTCTGTCGTTTGTCGATCGCGTTGATAATTCGTGAATGCACACCGATTTATCAGTGCTCTTCATTCGTTAGGGTTTGGGATCTGAACCCAAGGGACAGAAGTGTTGCAATCAAAGGGGACTTTGCGTTTTTTTGATCAGAAAACCGAAGCAATGAAACCGAAGTAGCTGTTGAAATAACAGATAACGGCTGTCCCGATACCAAAGCCCTGTATACCTGTCAGCTATAAAACTTTAGTAAAACTGGTTTGTGCCATTTACACGCGCTTCATCCCTTTCAACATCAATGCAGAAATTACTTATTGACCCTCTTTCAAACCAGAAACTGTTAAAACATTAGATATAGCAATTTTGAATTGAGGCTTCATGCTGTTTTTACATTGCAAGTAACACAACCGGGTACCACAAAGAATGTAGATTTTACTTTGCTATGCAAAATTATGTAAAATTAATAATACTTTAGGGTGTATGTAAACCATGCAGAAAAAACAGAAGTTATGCTGTTCCAAAACGTGGCGACATCCCAAGGGTTCCCATTCTGCTCAGATGAGCCTAGTGGCGTCACGGACCCAAACACTGTTCCGGTATATGCCTTTTACACAGTTGCCTTCTGGCATGGGTTGCTGATGGTTTCTTTTCCAGTTAGTTTTTACCTTTTTCTTTCTTCTTAGTTGGCTGTTCCATTGAGCCATTCTGTTTGGGACAACCCTCCTCTGCCTTGAAACACCCTTACTCTAGCTCACTGGAGTTTTTATCCTTTTTTTCTTGGCTAATAATAACATGGTATCAAATTAATGAATCTTTTGTATCATACTCTTTAGTTTAGCTAGCTAAAAAAAAAAAAAAAGCTACACTAAAGAGTTTTGCGGTTTAAAATAATCTTTAGTCGAGTTTAACGTGTGCTCATCAAATGACATTACGTCTGTGTCTTTTAGCACTGTCACCTATGGTAAGTGTTGAAAGTAACTGACCTTGCATTGAAAGTTGTCGGGCTGCTGTGTTATTTTTGCCAAAGCCTTGTCAGTGTGCTTCTCGAACCCCTACAACCAGCTTATTAGCTATGGCAATGCAGGACTGCAACACTGATATCGTGTATATATATATATATATATATATATATGAATTGTGTTGAGTTTGAGACAAAAGCAGTATATATTGTTCTAGCTGTAGAAGAAAAACAACCTGGTACTTGTCCAATTTGGTATTCTTTTTAAATCTGAAATTCTAAATCCAATGCTCTAAATCCAGCACTCTGTGTTCCCCGATGTCCCTTGTGATTGCTGTTTATTTGGGGTTCTGGTCATTAACAAAAGAAAAACTGTAATTAATCTCTAAACTCTTGATTTACTGAGTATTTACTGCCACAAACAAGTCTGCTTGAACTATATATGTTAACTATGGTAAAATGTTTTTTTTTTATTAAACTTTAAACTTAGATATTATGTCTTTTTTTCTGTCTCAATCAAGGCCACAAATAGTTTGACCGATTTGTGTTTTAATTAGCTGGAATGCTAAATTTAAATAATACCACAACTTGACACGTAATTTACATAGCTGTGCAATTTAATGTGACTAAATTCAGACAGAAAACCTGACTTTAAAAGCAGTAACACGCCTGAAATAATCAAACGCTTACAAGATGATTACTGTAAAGACAATGTGGGCCAGATTTGTATAGTCAACAGCTCAAGTTGACCTTCTTTTACAGAGGTCAGTTGGACCAAAAACCGGCATGCACTGGAGTCTCTGAGGACCAGGGTTGTAACCCCTTTCTGTACACTATGATTACAGCAGGCGAAATGGATAAGGGTGACACAAGCTGGAATTAAGCTCACAAGAAGGAAGGCTAGCGATGAAACCGGGATGTCACTTTTGTTCCCAGGACTTTGCGTAGTCTGTCGTTGTTTACTTTTCATTAATTTAGCGCTTCGGATTGAAGCAGGCTGCTGTTGTTTTGAGTTTTAAATATCCTCATTGTCTGTTGTGCGGGGATTGTGCAAAGCGATGTCCTCACCATCCCCGATTTCTGCGGGGTAGTTAAAGGGGGAGTAGGTGAGGGTATGTTTGTTTGAGCACTGATGTGTCCTACCCCCTCTCCCCCAGAATGAGTTATTTAGCCAGTGGTCCGCTTGGGCTTCGCTGTTGTTCCCTTTCTGGACTGGACCTGGGTTGAGTACAGATGCAGTGTGTTAGGGCAAAGCTAAGTGGAGGCTAAGGGCGCACGGGTGCCTCCGTGCACTTGTACTTCTGTAAGATGCTGCCGGGCAACTTGGCTATACTTGGAGATGGCCCTGGGCAGAATTAACGGAAAATGGCAAAATCTACCTGCGGCAGGCTTATTAGAAGGGGTTGTGCGGGGGATATGGAGAACTGCCTCAACGCGTTCACTGCGCCTGCTCAAGTGTGTGGCCCAGTTGAACTGGTCTTGGGCCGCACATTTAGACTTCTTCTTTCTGTTACCGTTTCTTTCCGGTAATGTGATTGACGTGGAATGCGATCTGTATCCTCTTGAAGTCTATGAATATGTTTTTTATGATATTTTCTTGGCAAGAAAGTAATTGCTGTTATTATGTCATTAATTTATTATTATTGCTGTTGTTGTTGTTATTAAAAAACGACTGGAAGTGGAGTAAAACTAGTCTCTAGCTGATTATTATTAATAGTACTAGTGGTTTGTTTAGCTGATGAGGTTCAGGACCAGCTTATGAGAGTGTGTGGTGTTGAAATTTTCATTTCAGGCGTCACACGCTAATGCTCTTTTCTAAATGCTAGCAAGCAAATGACATTGGCATAGTTATTAACTGCTTGCATGGTTTTAATTATTTCTGTGGACTGGAAATTTTTATTAAACAAATGCACTTGTGCTTTAGCACACGCACACATGCACACGCATGCACTAGGTAGCGCCCACGCAGAAGTACAATCATGCCTGTGGAGCTGTTTAACTACAGACAGATACAGATGGACAACCAAAAAAAAACAGAAAAGTAAAGACTGGACTAAGCAGCTATACTCCATTCACAATGTCAATATTTTCCATACCTGATTGAATAGACTAACAATTTCATGATTTATTTACTTAGCCAATACCCTTATCAAGGATGACTTAAAGGGAACATTGCTTCCTGCGCACGTTTATGTACAGATATTGGCATTTTCCGAAGCCTGCTGATATACATGTGTTTGCATATGCCTCTGTTCATAGATTGGATATTTGTTGGTTGTCTGTATTGGGTGATGGGCGGGGCTGGCATTGGGTCGCCAAGCCAGGCACCCGGAGGGACCTCCACACATGGCGCTCTCCCTGGAAAAGATCAGATAAAATGTCCATCGGGAACAAGTCAGGGAAACTATCCTGTCACATGCTTCCTGTCGAGTAAGCAGTCGAGCTGGACGGTGAAAGGTGGGTCACTAGTCAACACTCCGGGATGCTTGTGTTGGAACCAGAAGGTTGCTGGTTTACATCCAACAGTTTTTCCACCACTGAGTGAGGTACTTAACCTGTATTACCTCAACTGTATGAATAGAACGTGTTTATGATGATGATGAAGATAAAAAATATATTTAAAAATTATTTTTGGTATGAAGTAATGTTATTGCTGAAACCTACGTAGCTTCCTACCACTTAGTGGTATAACACCTGCGCCCGGATAAGTTATATCTATCTATTGTTCTGAATAATGCAGCTAGTCATTGTTAGTAATGTAAGCATAGGTGAGAATATTCCCACTATTGCATACATGTAGCTCTGTGTGATATGTCCGTTGCACTTAAGTACATGGCTTGCATTGGGATAAATAATATAATTAGAGATAATGCATTTTCTCACTGCCTTTTCCTGTTGCCATGGGAACCAGAGAAAGCTCCAACCGGCAGCCATAGCAACTAAATGAAATCTATTTGTGTGTGAGTGCGTCTTAGTTTGACTTCATGCACCACAACCAACGTGAGTGTTCAGCCAAAGTCTTAGCGGTCCATTGGTACGCTTGTTTGGTAGCCATCGAGCCAAACAGATTTTTAAAAAGCTTGTTTGTGGTAGTTCTTGCACCATGTTTCATTCTTTATTTCAAGTCTCTTTGTTATTTGAAGTTTTATAGTGAATTTCTCGCTTTCTGCCATTGTCAGTTTGCCCGTGTGCGTGTCTGAAATGTTTGTTCGGTCGGGCTGTTGTCTATGTGTGGTGTGCTTTGATGGTTTTATGACACATTGGCTTTGTCCATGGCCGGAAGAGCTGGTGACAGGAGATCAATCTAAAAGACAGGAACACTGTTGATCCTTTTGAGTGCTTGTACAGTTAGCATTGAACTCTCTCTGGAAGCCTTTTGTTTTTTTTTCCCTCAACATCTGCTTCCTCTCTTAGGGTTTTCAAGAAGTCCAGCCCCAACTGCAAGGTAAAATTTTTCTTTTTCTCTTTTAAATGCATTTATATTCTGCAATGTTTCTGTGTTCCATGCGTACATTTCAAGTCTTTCTCCTTCCTTCTCAGTTGACAGTCTACCTGGGGAAGAGAGACTTTGTGGACCACCTTGATCAAGTAGACCCAGTGGGTGAGTGTGGTATCATGAGTTGGTCTGGTGCCTGGAGGAGGGGTGAAGGGAGGGGAATGGGTGTTTAAAAAAACAACCATTTAACAAGATTCCTAAACCAGATGGTACAATAGGATTTGAACTAAAAACAGCCGACGTACACAGTTATGCATACCTTTATACACCCTAATGTTACAAACACACTCACACACGCACACACACACATACACACAGGTGCAGATGCCTGTACCTACACCGACACACACACACACACACACACACACACACACACACACACACACACACACACACACACACAGGTGCAGATGCCTGTACCTACACCGATACACACAGGGATTTATACGTAACAGGTGCCAGTATCACTCCACGTCATCGGTCTCTCGCATTTATTTGGTTTTCACCACAGCACCCTACACATCTAGTGTGGATATGGAGCTCCTGTCCCTGGAGGGTTACATGGTCTGCTGGTGATTTCCAGTCTAAATAAGCAATAAGGGGTGAGGGATACGAAAGCCAGTGGACCCTATGAGCCTCGAAGACTGGAGTTCTACACGCTTGGTCTCTAGAGCAATTTTGTGTCTCTCCCTCTCTCTAGACGGCGTGCTTCTGGTCGACCCAGAGTACCTGAAGGACAGAAAAGGTATGGGCAGGACAAGAACCATTTTCTTTTCTTTCAGCTGTGCGTTAGTAGGAGCCCCAGAGACTGCCAGCAAACAACCCCCCCCCAACACACACACACACACACACACCGGAAATCCTGATGCCATGTGCTTTCGTGCTTTCCAGCATCATCTACTTCCCTTCCCGCCCACCCGTCTCCTATACATTACCTCTGCTACGTCTTCTCTCTCTCTCTCTTGAAGAAGCTCTGCTTCTTCCTCTATCTCGCAATTGCATTTGTTATTAGTTTCCTTTAACTTCCCCTTTCTACGTTTCCGCGTGACTACACACTCTTCCCTCCGACCCCTGTGTCTTCCCCCTGGGAAGGATGTGGCTTGCGACCCCATGGCACCACAGGCCGACAGAAGATGCCACTGGATCAAAAGAACCACAGCCCCGTTGTTTGTCTCCAGCAGGAAGCTTCTGCTACATTTTGCAGCCTGTGCATTAATGCAGTGTTGTAACTGAAGCTCAGGAAGACTACTCTCACAGATGCGACTGATAATGGATCTGATGCCTTTTATCAGACTTGATTTACAGGAGTTTCAATGTCTTTTGGAACCTTTACTTGTTACTTTTTGAACCACCTCCACACATTGTCTAATGATGGTCACCAATCTTTGTCACTCACTGGCGGCCCAGTATATGTGTGTGTGTGTGTGTGTGTGTGTGTGTATATATATATGTATATATATATATATATATATCTATCCCTTTCATAGGTTTTTTTGTATATCTTATTTTGTTTCTTTATGTTGTATTTAACCTGTAGTACAGAACAGGAATGGAGGTTTCTTTTCTCACACATTAATTATCCTGTCTAGTACAGCACAGAAATGGAGGTTTCTTTTCTCACACATTAATTATCCTGTCTATTACAGAACAGGAATGGAGGTTTCTTTTCTCACACATTCATTATCCTGTCTATTACAGAACCAGAATGGAGGTTTCTTTTCTCACACATTAATTATCATGTCTAGTACAGAACCAGAATGGAGGTTTCTTTTCTCACACATTAATTATCCTGTTTATTACAGAACAGGAATGGTGGTTTCTTTTATAGAACATATTAAGTAGTCACTACAAAACTGTATTTAAGGCAAACTTAGAATCTACCTCTTTTAGCTTGTTACATTGTCTGATTATTTCATATTTTAAATTTTTTTTTGCATATTTTTTTAACTGTATATGTGTCTTGGTTTTTTTCCTGCCTTTGATTGATCAGCTGATAATTCTACTAGAAACCAATAGTTTCTGCGAAATGTCTTCTTTTATTTGAACACTACAATAATGGATGACTGGTATTTTGGTATTTTCTCTTCAATTTGCCAAGCGACTAAAATTGTATTTTCTTTTCAATTTGGAATTTTGAGTCTTCTCAAAAAAAGTCTTCTTTGATCTTCTGGGTTTTGCCTTTCATCAAATAAGAATTCTGTCTGACCAAAGTCAGAGGAAAATTTTGTCACGAACATATGTGCGATGTTTGTTTTTACCGCAACGGAACTCATTTGGTCCAATTGTGACCCCCGCTCTCCCCCTACCCAGTCTTTGTGACCCTAACGTGCGCCTTCCGGTATGGGCGGGAGGACCTGGATGTGCTGGGCCTTTCGTTTCGGAAGGACCTCTACATCTCCACCTTCCAGGCCTTCCCCCCCCTCCCCGAGGAGCGGAAGGCCAACAGCCGGCTGCAGGAGAGGCTGCTAAAGAAACTGGGCCAGCATGCACACCCTTTCTACTTCACTGTGAGTCTCGTTCTTTCTCCCTTCTGCTTTCCACCGCCCTTCTGTGTCGCCTCCTATGTCCTCTCAGCTTTGTGTGTATCGCAATGAACCTTGTCTGTGCGATTCCATCTCAGATTCCTCAGAACCTGCCTTGCTCAGTCACTCTTCAGCCTGGACCAGAGGATACAGGCAAGGTAGAGCGGGCCCTCTTTCTTTCCGAACACGGTCTCTGAAATCGCAAGAAGGCAAAAATCACTGTCTGAAGCTTGGTTCCCCCCCCTTCTCCCTATCTAGGCATGCGGGGTAGACTTTGAGATCAGAGCTTTCTGTGCCAAATCGGTGGAGGAGAAGATTCACAAACGGTACTGCAACTTTCCTCTCTCCTAACCCCAGCTTCTGTGTTGGCGATGTATTCAGTCACACAGTCGCCGTGTTTGTGGGTTACAGGAATTCTGTGCGACTGGTCATCAGGAAGGTCCAGTATGCTCCCGAGAAACCAGGTCCACAGCCCATGGTGGAGACAACCCGCAGCTTCCTCATGTCTGACCGTTCCCTGCACCTGGAGGCCTCTCTGGACAAGGAGGTGACGAAACCACTCAAAACTGCTTCTCAAACCTTTGTGCAGTCCTCTAGACTTTTTGCTGGTGGGTGTAGTAATGACTGGCCTGCAGATTGGCCTGCTGATGTAGCGCGAAGGGTCTCTCTGTGGGTTCATTTATTTTTGTTTTCCCCTCTTCATCTTTCGCTTCAGCTCTACTATCACGGAGAGCCAATCAGTGTGAACGTTCACGTCACCAACAACTCCACCAAAACCATAAAGAAAATGAAAATTTCTGGTAAGGGACCAAACAAGGGAGACGTGCCTGTTTTTTTTTTTTGAGTACATTTGTGCATGCGTAGTTGATGATTGATTGTGCGTATGTGGGTGTTTGTCTGTACCAGTGTGTCTTTGTCCGTACAGAGTGTGCTCGCTCACGCCTCAGCACCAGTAACTCTGCCTTTATCCCACTCCCTAGTGCGGCAATACGCCGATATCTGCCTATTCAGCACAGCGCAGTACAAGTGTCCTGTGGCCCAACTCGAGGCAGAGTGAGTACCCTTCTCCCATCGTTGGCTCCTCTTCTTTACCCCTCTCTAGACCTTTTCATCCCTTCGTCTCTCTTTGGTGGGTCAATTTGGGCACTTCAAAAGTACAACAGCAGTGCCCCCTTATGGGGATTTAAACTAGCAAAATACTTAAACTAACCTACGTTTTACGTTACGTTTTAGGAGTTTAGCAGACGCACTTATCCAGAGCAACGTACAAAGAGTACTGTAGTTTAGGGGTTAAAATGTTTAAGAAGCTGAGCTATCTTGACCTAATGACATTTTCTGAGAGCAGGTATAAAGACGACTTAATATCAATACAACAGGTTACACACAAGTCTAAATACGGAAACGAACAGTAACAATCAATAAATGCACGTTACTATTCTGCCTTCCAGTTTCTATTTTTGAAAGTTATGTTTAGTTGAGTTTTTGTTTGTAAAAGGTGCTTTATTTCCCTCCAGTGACCAGGTTTCCTCCAGCTCTACGTTCTGTAAGGTATACACTCTAACGCCCACGCTGATCAACAACCGTGAGAAGAGAGGCCTGGCCCTGGATGGGAAGTTGAAGCACGAGGACACCAATCTGGCGTCCAGCACCATGTGAGACATGCCGCTGGTGTGCCAGGACCCACACACACTGACAGCCGCTGTGTTTCCACAAACGTGTTCGGCAGTGATGCGAGGAGGCGGAATCTTCTTTGTGGTCCTGCCGACCGACTCTTCGTGGTTCCCCCTCAGGGTTTTTCCACAAAAATGACTAACTAAAATTCACAGTAAAAGATACTGTCCCACGAGGGGAGAGACGACGAATCTTAAAACGACTAAACCAAACTGCAAAAACTATTCTGGGTTGCCGTCAGCTCCGCAGCTTTTTTTTTTTTGCCGTTTCACTTTAGTTTCAATTTGCTCACACGTTCTCCAGCTTTCTGGTCTTTCTCCTCAGCTCCTGGCACCTACTGAGGGAACGCATAGGTGTTAAATACTTTATGCGATTAGCCTCCACAGTTGCCTTAATCAGCCCCGGTGTGCCTAGCAGACAGACGTTCCTCTTCCACTGCACATGCACACTGCAACTGTGTTCACACAAACTTGTCCCCCTGTGCCACTACACGTACACAGTGAATGTGTTTCTCCTGTGCCACTACCCACAAACGTGTGTTCCTGTCCTACTACTGACACCCTGTGACTCTATATATACGCTAATCAGTCAATACACCACTGGGCACTACATACTCACCAGTGTACTGTTGCTGTACATGACACTATACACCGCATGACCATGTGACACATCAGTCGGGCCATTTGTCCACATGAATTTATTCTTTTGATGTTTGGTGTTTCCTGCAGTGTGTAAGCACTGATTAAATATATATATTTTTTAATTTATATGAGTATTGATATCTGTTTCTCTCTCTTGCCCTCTTCCTGTCCGTCTTATGCACTGCAGAGTGAAGGATGTGCCCAACAAGGAGGTGCTGGGTATTCTCGTGTCCTACAGGGTCAAAGTAAAACTGGTTGTATCACGTGGAGGGTAAGTTCCAGAACATATGACGCACCAGTGCACATACCAGCTGCCTAACATTTAAACATGCACACGTCTTTCTTACTTCCTTGTGGGCATACATATTTGATTTCTGACGTGGCTATGTACACTGAAGTGTAGAAATTGTTATATACTCTTACACACTCTTACATGCTGCTCCTCCCCTGTCTCAGGGTGGTAAGTGCTGTGTTAGAAAAGTGATGTGGCAGAATGCTGACACAGGCTCGCTTCTTCATCAACCATTGGACCTTGGACATTACAGGCTGCCTTCAGTTCCTCTCAAATAGAAAACATCAATATGTAACCTTGCCGATCCTTGGGCATGCACGGCCAACTTGAGCTGGGAAAATGGTTTGACCTTGGTTCTAATTTAAATTAATTTATTGTGCTGCCGAGAAGGGATGTGTGCATTGGAAACTAAATCATTAATGTTAAAATTATTGGTCAGTTCTTCGTGCTTTAAATATCTGTTTAGGCTTCCTTCTTAAAAGGCATCTAAAATGCACCTGCTGTAGTGTTGCCAAGTGCTTAATTTGTATATCAGGATGTATCAGGGCGTAAACTGGAGGAAGTGTATTTAGCCGTTCGTTGGACCCAACCAGCACAACACACGCCAGCCTCTTGCACAGGGGATTTCTTTGTTTCTAGTATATTTTATCAACACTGATTTTGTGATTACTTTTACCAGAAAAAAACTGTGTATATAGAACTGCCTTTTAGCCATTTTTACACAAAAAGGGTTGTAATTTCACCATTTGTACTGCAATCAATTTGACAAGATTAGGCAAGTGGTGATGACATGATAATAATGGCAGCTCTGATTATACTTTGTAATTTAATAACTCTAATTTAATAACTTTTTAATAATTTTAAGTCTCAGCTCTGATTTTTCCCAGTTCCACCCATAACCAACACGAGCAAATCAACCAAACAGCCCAGGGTCTTTTGTTGTGGGCACATTATAGTGTTAGCCGTTGCGCACGGTGGTCATCAGTTTTTTGAGGAATTCGCTTCTCAATTAAAGAACAGGTTTTAAAATAATTACTGCATTTTATAATTGTCGTATCACAAGGGGCTGGAGCTTTGATAAGAGGTCCTTGCGCGTTGACAGTATGATATTTAAAGGGTCCCAGATCGTAAATCCGACCAGGTCCGGCACAAGTGAAGGACTGGTTCTGCGCACTTTAAGGAAACCGACTTCTGACTGAATGTGCTTTTATAGTTGCTGGTTTCCCATTTTCCTTGTGGCCGTGTTCCCCTTAGTGACGTCGCTGTGGAGCTGCCCTTCGTCCTGATGCACCCCAAGCCATCAGACCTACCGGGCTCCAGACCGCAGTCAGGTACTTCCTCTGGTCATACCTGGAGGCTGTCGCAGCTCAGTGCCAGACCAGCCTGGCTTTGCTTTGTGTGTTTTATTTCACTTCCTGCGTTTTGTCCTGTTTAAGGTTCAAGCTGCTGCAAACCCATTGGTTTTGTTAGCATTACTTCTTCCACTTCTGTAATATGTTCCAAATAATGGTAGTAACTTTCTCACCCATTGATTCATTTTACTGTAAATTGGCAGGGTTATAGAGGGCCATGTTCAACAGCCTCACTGTGAATATTTAGTACATACACTGTACCAAGTGCTAACTAAGTTTGTGTGGCCAAAAACGCCCATATTTATCAATTTAACATGTTTGTGAATTTTAAAATATGAGTTAAAATGATAAATATGGATATATGCATTATACTTTGGCTAAATGCTGACCTAGGCAACTTCAGCTTTGAGCATACAAAAGGAATGGATGCCTACTCTGCCTTAGATTTTCCTTTGTATATTGATACGTAGTCTGTATTTATGGTTCAAAATGTTAGCTGGAGCTGTATTGTTTTTGCTGTGATATTATTTCATTAGAAATATGTGATTGAAATTGTCCTGTATATACTTCCTTCCATCATGAAACATAAAACCAGAAAGTGTATTTACCATTGCCTACAGGCACTTTTGTAATAATGTGGCCTCGTTGAATGCATACATATTCATCAGTACAAACATTGAAATTATTGTGGCTTTCCAATGGGAATTACTGGGCAACTGGTTCTATACTTAGTTTGAGTTCGCCTGTTTGAATCCAGCTCATGTCATTTGCTGTCTGGCTGGGGTGAGAAATCGGCAGTCCATCAGCTCGTTGCTAACAAGCATATCCTAGCAGTTTCCTGGGCACCTGCGGGCTTGCAGTATGGTCCAGAGGGACGTGTGTCTCCTCCAGTTGGTGCTAAACATTCTGTGCGGGCTCTGTAGCCTGCAGTGTTGAAAAGACAGGCGGCTTGAAGGCCACCTGGTGACTGGTGGAGCCTAGTCTTACTTCACTTGACTTATTCACTGTGTGGAGGATTAATGGGGATGAGACGCGATCATTAATACAATCGATGGTTCCAAATGACTAAATAAAAGTATGGGTTCATCATTCATTGACTGCCTATAATTGCTGCTTACAGCTATATTTATCATTGTCTATTTCTGTTGCAGACTTGCGTAGTATAATAGCCTATCCCTTTTATCTCACAGCTCTCCCAGATATTGACCCCCCTATTGACACCAACCTGATAGAGTTCGAGACCAAGTGAGTGTTGCCGCCGCTGTCTTGGGTTATTAGAGGCCTTGCATCCATATTAGTGACGGTAATAATTTTCTAATCACACCTGTTTTGCACTGTGTTATAAAAATAAATTGCACATGCACATATTTAAATAGGCACCCACTAATGCTCAAGGGTGTAGCCACATTTAGCGTTGCTATATCTACCCCACTCTGCCTTCCTTACCCCCCATTCGACCACCATTAGTCGGCTCTGGAGGAAGGGTTTGCTTTAAACTTGTTCATCTCTAACTCGCTACCCTTCACCACACAGTAATTTCTCTCAGGACGATGACTTTGTGTTTGAGGACTTCGCCCGCCTGCGGCTGAAGGGAATGAAGGACGACAAGGAGGACGACGACCACTTTTGCTGAGCCACACCCCCTTTCCACCTTCACCGCCTCCCCTTCAGTTGGGCAGCCGACCCGAGGTTGGGGTGTGGGGGGGTGGGATGATTGATTAGAAGCGTTGGGCCGGTTTGGCAAGATTGCCACTCTTTTTATAGGCCATGGTCCCCCGTCCCCTGACCACCCCCCCTCCCCCTCCACTCCTCCACTTTGCAATGGATCGGTGATGAGATGGCTCACCCTACACCAAGCAGATGAGGAGAGAGGGGTGGAGAGAGCAGTCTGGCCATTACATCAGAGGGACCTGTGGAAAAGGCAGAAGGTTAAGTTTGGGGGGGGGGGGGGGGGGTTCACAGCTAGTTTTTTTTTTTTTTTTTTTTTTTTTAAGTTTAATTGGGAAGTGCACACGTAATAA
>JAOYSI010073736.1:5158-19496 GCA_025775065.1 Hiodon alosoides | reverse complement strand
GTTATATTTAATGTTAAAGGCAAATGTGTTGTTTAGTTAACCACCATGTAATGAGTTGGTGTAGTTAAGATCCAGTGTCCTCACCGCGGACTGGTTTATATGTGCAGGTGAGGGCTCTCTGTATTGTCTCCATATTCGACAGTTCTTTGCACTGCTAGTTCCGTCTTTTTAAAGGCAGTCTTAAGCCCATGTGCGAAACAAAGAGCACGTCTTTCTGTTAAATCGGTGTCTGACTCCTTGCTTGAACCCAGCAGAGTAGTAGCCCTCTGAGAGAACGCTACAATATTTACAATTAAACCAGTGTATCCGTTGAATACCGACAATATCACTTTCATCCAAAATTTTACATTTTAAAAATTTCCACAATTGAATGTTCAGACATAAATGATGTACAAGATCACCCTCATTTCGAGTACATTTCTTTCACTGTTAAACTGCATTTTACTAGATCTCTGTCTACAGAGTCAACAACTTAACTTAATCGTGTAAATAGCTTAACAGTATCGAGCCTTATAAGGGTCAAAAGGAAATCTTTATTTAAATTATGTTAATTTATTTGGGCAGTTTCCCAATTGATCTTCAATTAGATTTTATGTTGAATCTTTGCTCTGAGTAAACATATTCTTCTCAAATTTTTGCACATTAGAAAAATATAAGCTTTACAGCAATACGTGTGCTTCGTTAAACCTATATAGATAAGAGTGTGGACATACTCTGATTTCCACATAAATTAACAAGGACCTCGACATCCTAAATGAAAAAGGCAAGATATAACTAGCATAATTACTGTCCAATACTTTTCACACACACTGACCTGTGGTGATGTATGGAAACAAAAGATGAAATTTGTTAAGTCCCAGAGCTGCGCAAAATATAAAGACCAAATACAACCACAGTAAAGTTTTGTGTGTTTCAGCCATGTGTGTCTGCGTCCTGCTAGCCTCGCATGGCTTGAGTTCAGAGATCTCCACTTCAATGCTGGCGGAGTGCGATGAGAATGTCACCCTGCCCTGCTTTGCACGCCAACAGAACCACCAATACCGTGCTGTCACCTGGTACAAGGAACGAGAGGTCCAGTTGCTCACTAAACCCAGTTCTGTTTTAGATGTATTTTATTCTTGGAGGAATGTTCATTATTATGCTGGATCCCTGATTATTTATTACTGTTGTTATTATTTATTTTAGCCATCTATATTAGAGTAAGAGTAATTAAGAGGTCAGCAAATTCTTCAGCCAGAAAAATATACAAAACAATAGTAACTTAATGGCAGTTTATTGCAACTAAATGTTTCTTTTTCCTGGATTTTTAAAATTATTTCAGTAGCAATGAGTTTTGTTGTTTTGTCTCCGCTTTAGCGCAAGTGAATCTTTTTTGATCTATTGGGAAAATAAAACATTCAAATGAAAGACCACTAAATTAATAATTGTTTGTCGAATAGTGGTTTGACAGTTTATCAGTTAATTCATCTCTCATGGTCTTTGACCTGTGCCAACCACTTTGTGCTTATTCTCAACTTTATCATGAAAACTGTAATCCGTTCCATTTAAAGGCCTGTTTTTTCATTCTGTGGTATTGACAGGAAGTTTGTCTAACATAGACGTTTAGTACCTTTGCACATTTCTCCTGTTTCCTGAAAACCAGAAACCCCCCATTTATATTTTGTTGTGCAGCAGCAGAGTGAAATTATATATTAAATAAATGGCCAAAGGTCACAGGTTGGTAACGCTGTTCTCCTTTATGTAGGTGGACGGCACTAGGGCAGGGATACTAAGGAAAAGTGACAATGATGTTATGCCCTACAACAACTCCAAGACAGCCAAGTTTGGAGTAAATGAGTCTTTGGTGCTTTTGGGTGTCAGGCCTCAGGACTCGGGCAACTACTTATGCTTCCTTTCAGCCCAAATAGGTCATACAAACAAAGAATCAACCCTCCACCTAAACGTATCAGGTACTGTACACACAGTGGGGCGCGTTGCGAGAAAGTGGCTCCCAGCTCAACGTAACGTTGTGTGGGGTAGCTAGAATCACTGTTAACCATTCCTCTAATTTAAAACATCCCATGAGAAAAGACATAACAAAAACGGGTGGTAAACCTAAAAGTTATTTTTTTAAAGTGACTGGATCACCTTGAGTTGGCAATTTTTCGATTCTATTTTTTCCACCCCAGAGTGTGTGGCACCAGCTGTACCCACCGTCTTTCCCGTCGCAACAAACTCCTACCAACCTGGAACTGAACAGACAGAGGTCCCTGTAGCTTGGATTATCTCTGGCTTCTCAGCTGTAGGCCTTGTTAAAGTGGTTCTGTGCTTCACCTTCCTTCAGGTGAGTGCAAAGTCTTCACAAAAACACATTTACAACTTCTCTTCAGTGAAACCAGCAGTCAGCTTTATGTGTCTCTACAGTTTTATGCGTCAATGCAATATATTTGAAGATTATAATGGAAATAAGACCATTCCACGTAATGTCTTTTAGGATTAGGTCTATTTTAATATTTGATTATTATTAAAATACAGTTATCCTACAGGGTGTTTTATAGTTTAATATCAGAGCTGCCTCCTACTGTTTCAGCAATATATTAGGTTCTACCGGGTGAAACTCACTGTGATGACTCATAGATCCTACTGAGATGAGCCGGAACACAGCAGGGTCGCTGCAGAGCTGCGTTGTTCCTGCGAGGAATAAGAAGACCTTTCCCCTTCTCTGTCAAACACTTATGATATTATTTCATGTTTTCTTCCCTTTTTCTCAGGCCTCTCTTATCATCAATAGGAGACTAGTAAGGTCCAAACCACCAGAGTGAAAGGGTTGTAGCTCAGAGGGCCGTAGCCAGGGGGTTGAAGAAACGTAACCAAGAACTCTGTGTATTCGAAAGTGACCTTACCCTGTCCTGACTGAAACTGACATCTTTGTAATTGGAACTCAGTTGATTCTTCTTCCGAGACTGTGGAACTGAAACTTGTTGGCTGGGGAAAAAAAACTGCATTCTGCCCAAAACACGATCATAAATGTGCTGAAAAGGGAACAGATTATATCCAAATTCACTTTTGGAATACTTTTAAACTGTAAGAAACAGGAAGTTTGTAAAATGACTTTACAAAGGAAATTACCAGTGCAGCTATAGAAACAGGCATTACTATTGTTACTAGGGAACTAAGATACTGTCTTACAACATTGTCTATAAAGAAGGAAATACAAAGGAAAGTTACTCCTAAAACAAATTTGGGTTTAAACAACAAAAAAAAAAATTCTAATTTGGGGTTGATATAAAAAGTGAATTCCGTTGGTGCCATCAGATGTGATTAACATACATATAATGTTCGTAATAATTCAGTACCCTTGATATCTACATTCTCAGGGACGGTACCCCCAGAAAGAAACCCTTTCATTGCTCCAAGTAGACTAAAGAATAGCCCCCAGGCAATCTGAAAGAAATGGAATCCGTAAGCTTTGAAGTTATGCTGCACGAATTTCACTTCCTGAGTAAACCTAAGTGCATCCATTTTAAGGTAATGGTTACGATTTCTATATGCTCCACTTACCTTCCTCCGTTGTGGTAAGGAGTACTCCGGCTTTATCACTGAATAGTGCTATCAGGCTTCTCTCCTGAACAGGGTTTGATTTTCACAAAATATATACGCACTGTATGCTAGCAATCTTTCCACCGATGGACCAGCCTAGGCTTTTAAAAGGAGAAACACGCTCTCAGAACGTTTGGATCAGGAAGAACTCGTCAATAACAAAACGCATGAATAAAATATCCAAAGATTTATGGAACCTCAGTTCCAATGGCCACCTGTATTAGTGTGTCCAAGGCTGAATGCCTACCACACCGTGTGCAAAGGAGCGAATATTTATGAAATGGCAGTTGATGAAAACCAGCGGGAAATCTGAAGCGATATAAAGACTGATTTTAAAGTTTCTCATTTGAAATTGAAAATCATATTTGCAATGTCAAAAAATAAACATTAAAATTATGCATTTTAAATATTATTTGTATGCTGTCACATTTTAAATGTTTACTGATCTTCTGTTGGCAGCTACCCACTACTTGAGTGTGTGCAAATTGCATAGCATCTGAATGAGTAAATTGTTGATATAGTAGAACAGGATTCGGAAATTAATTTAAATAGCATGGCAGTTGATTCCTTGGTTGCTGCGGGCCAATTGCAATCCCTCGCCCCTGGATTTTTTTTACTTAAACTGCCTATGTGTATGGGGGTTCCAATCGTAGCCAAGCATAAATTAAACCCATTGGACAAAACAATTAAGGTTTAAAAAAAAAAAAAAAGTGTATTTTATTTATTTTTTTATTTTTTTAAAAATGTAAAGACCTAAAGGCTACTGTGTTTCTGTGTATTGGTGTTCCAAGTAACACAAATCCAAACCTTTTTCTCCATGGAGTTTTTCTACATTTTGAGTAGGCTTTATGTATTCATTTATTTTGAGAATGGGCCTTTTTATCCTATCACCAGAGAACCAGCTAAAACCCTTCTCTCTCTGGCATGACTAACTAAGTCAGGGAATTATTCTTACATTATGAATCAAACTCAGACTGAACAGCTCTGAAATGAAAAACTAAAAAACGTTGATGAGCACAGTGCACTAAATGAGCACACAGAAATATCTGATATTATTTATCAGATCTCAACAGTGGTGTTCGCATAGTTGTAACCCATTATGGACTTTCACCAAATCAGGTATAATTAGGAAAGCATACAAATTTCCCTCTTAACACAGACACTGTAGGTCATGATAATCAAAAATTAGTGTCTTATGTGCATCATATAAACAAAACACGTGTGTCCCAATGTTAAGAGGCTGCACTTATTCATAAATTCAAAATAATTTTCAAAATAGAAAAAAGATTCTTTACTTAAATCCGTACTCATTTTGATACTTTAAAAAATAACTGAAACAAAAGTAAGGATGCCAGAAAACCTCCATTAACTGTGGGTAGTGCATTAACTAAAGGGTCTCTACAGTTTTGTAGCCCGTTTAAAGTACTGAAAAATGCCTTCTTCCTTTCAATTCCCTTTCACTACACCAACCCACTGTAATTTTGCTTTCATTAAGACTTTCAGCATATATTATGGAAATGTGAACAATGATTTCAGCAGAAGTTGCGACAAATATACTCTCATTTCGCAGAGCAACTGAAACCTCTAGAACAAAAGTAGTACAGACAGGCACGTATACTGAAACTTTGCAGTTTAGCCGAGTTGAATGAAATCTATTTGTCAAATTGGTTAGTGGATATTTGTTATCCACCTGTGTGTGTGTGCATTGTCTAGTGTGCCAAGAGCAGTGAGTTGAGTAGGTTTACCTGCCTGGCACCGTCGCTATTGATGGTGAATCAGATGGGGTCGGGAGATATCCAGCTGGTTTGACCACGGGGCTTCGCTGAATCCTGTCAATCACATCAATGATGAGCAATGCCATCGTTCAGGGTTGCATTCACACAGACGGGGTCTTAAACTCAGTCTGTATTGTCCATTACACGATCAGTGTCATAATCAAACCGATTAAGTAGGTCACTTTACTATTGATTAGCTTGAAATAAAAGGCTCTAAGCAGCTCTAAGAACATTAATATTGATTTGACTTTCTTTGGTACTGCATGAATTTTTATCATAAATGGCTTCCCTCTAGTGAGACAACACTGCAAATTAGCTCAAAGCCAATCATATTAATAACAGGAGTACAATCCACACTTGCTCAAGGACACACCAGAGGACAGCCCCCTCTGGTGGCCCACCAAAACCGCTGCACACATACCCAACGCAAATCTGGTCTCTCACACTACCCCACCCCTTTAACCAAGGACGGATCTACATACTACAAGGCCCCTGGGCACAAGTGTCTTTGGAGGCCCTCCCACCACCCTCTCAGGGGCCTCAGGAATCCTTTTAGTCCGAGGCCCCTAATGGTAAGAGGCCCCATTTGCCCAGTCCATAATCCGGCCCTGCCTATTATGGACCAGCAAGAGTCTGTCCCCCATCAAGTTAAACCACAATCATAAAACCAAAGACAAACATAAAAAAAGACTCAGACATACAGCCACCATACATAAATAATTAACTGCTGAAAATCACCCCCCTTTCCATCCCTCATTGGGTGGGAGCATCAGCGTCACAAGCGCTGGGCTGGAGAATCCATGTGGTGGGCAGATCCAAGCACCAAATTAGTTCGCAACCAGAGATCGTAGACGTGGACGGCAGCCTCTACTGCTTGCTGTGGAGAGAGGCAGCACTCCTGGCTTATCAACCCCGCACTAGCTGGCTAAGTTCCACTTCCCCGCTGTCTACCTATTATTCGTTTTAATGCGCAAAACAGCGTTCACAAATTGGGCTTCTCTCTCACCTCTTCTAGCCGGCTCTGACTTATGAGTTTCCAGGGTCCCTGCCGGAATCACTCAGCGCGAAGTACAGGTGATAGCCATCAATTAAATTAGGGTCCGCTGTTCATATCTTCACTACAACATTAATAATAAATGCCCAAACGAATACCCTATTTAGGAGGTTGTATGATGCTAGGTACAGGTGTCTCTGTTAAATTCATTTTGAAAAGATCATAGTAACAAACAGTTCATATTGATTATATGCGGTATCCGATGCCATTAAAAGAACGACCAAAGGAAGTAATAAATTAAAGAAATTAAAATTAAATTAAGAGTTGCTCACTCTGGGGAGAAAATAATTGAGTTTTCAGTGATGGTTGATAATGCTTATAAATTGACTGAAAAAAAAGTATTTGTGTAGTCTCATATTCTCTCAAATTCATTTCAGCAGTTTAAGCCAGTGAGTCAGACCACTGACTGCAGTAACCTTATGTCTGATTTTCAATGCTCATAGACATTCTTTTCGCAGTTGCCACAGTTACGGGAAAAATAATTATAATGAAATAACGTAGGTAGTTACACTCTTTTGCATGATGGATGGAAAAAACTGGTAAACTAACTTTTCTCATCATTCTCTACTTTATGTGATTGTTTGCTTTGTTTTTTTAAACAGTGTCATTTCATGCACTGTTAAAAGGTATGTGTTCCTACTGAGTAACACAAGTCTAAAGCCCACAGGGATAACCAAGGTGTACGACAGGAAAATCAAATGCCAATTCCAGGTGTTATATTTGCTTGTATTGATACATGCTGCATCTCTGCAATATTTTATATTCAATAGAAAATAAATAAAAATGTGCATGTGTGTTTGTGTGTGTGCATGTAATCTCTCTTTGACCTTGGTAAATCAATTAAAATAGAAAACAATACCGTGAGTTTAATCTTTTAATGCACTTGTGGGGGGAAAGCTTACACACTATCCTCAGCACCATGCAAACCGTGCATGCAGAGCATCATCCAGAGACAGAATCGGGTTCAGCAGATTTATTAAACTGAATTGAAACGTGTGCCATTAATTATATCTATGTACACTGGGGTGACCTGGATATGTCCAACAAGATCAAATAGAAAGTACAGTGATGCATGCACACACAGTCACACACACAAGCAAGCTCACGCACATTCAAGCACAAAAAAAATCGCATGATTCAACGTTTCCGTTCACAGGTCTCATTCCTTCACATTTTATTTGTAACCTGTTTTATAGCTCTCACTAAAAGGAGATTTTTTTTATCAATACATGGCATGTGAAAATATCTGGTTTTAGAGTCATTCACTGATCTGACTACAAGCTGGATTCCGGCAGCGCATTAGAGCAGCTCACACAAAAAAACATAACAGCAGTTGAGCTCACGCTGACAGCTGGGGACCGTCCTCCCTGCGACTTCGCTGTGCCGTCAGACAAGTTGGGCTGGAATTTCTCACTCAGTACTTGCAACGGAGGCTGCAGCTCGTGCCAAAGCAGCATACGATCTCTTTGAAGGTCTTGCGCATCTCCACGCTACGGAAGGCATAGATGATGGGGTCGATGACAGAGTTGCACATGATCAGAACCAGGTACGTGGTGAAGTGGGACATGTAGCAGACACAGTAGGGGTTCTTGGGGCAGGTGATGATGAGGATGAGGTGGAGGAAGAAGGGCGCCCAGCAGCAGATGAACACCCCTAGGAGGATGGTGATGGTGATGGCGCCCTTCATACAGGTCCTCTGCTGCACCATGCCCTCGGCGGGCAGGGCAGCAATGCGCTTTATGTGGAGCCGAGCCAGCAGAAACATGTGGATATAGAGGGTGGCCATGAGAACCAGCATGGTGAAGAACATGGTGATGAGGCAAACGATGACGGTCTTGCTCTCCGAGTAGACAATGAATAGGATTCCGCAGATGATGCAGGCCAGCCAAATAGCTGCGATGGCTAGCAGCGCCTTCCGGACTGTCACAATGCTGTGGTAGCGAAGGGCGTAGAAGATCGTGATGTAGCGGTCAATGGCAATGACCAACAGGTTGCAGATGGATGCCACCAGGGAGATACAGATCATGGAGTCAAAGATGTTGTCCATGATCTGGATGAAGCGGTCGTTGACAACCAGGTAGCGGTTGTTGAGGAAGGCAATAACGATGGTCTCTAGGGAGTTGGAAACACTCACTAGCATGTCCGCCGCTGCCAAGCTACAAAGGAAAAAGTACATGGGGGAGTGTAGATTCTTGTTCTTAATAATAGCCAGGATAACCAGGATGTTCTCCAGCAGGCTGATTATTCCCAGGGTCAAGAAGACCTCTGCCTTGATGAGGACCTGCTCGCAGAGGCCCGGTGCGCTGCGGTTGCCTAGCCCATCGGTCTCGTTGGCCTCCACAGTGTAGTTAAAGAAGTCCTGCTGGACAAGCAGCCGGTAAGTGGCATTCATCTGCTTTGAGGGAGTGCGATCCTCCAGTCAGCCTTGCTGAGAGAACCCTTTCTGAAGAGGTTCTGGGTACTCCTGTACACTTGGTATTCTCGTCCTAACACGGCGAGGGGCATGTGAAACGGCCACACTTTCAATCAGTCCATGCCTTCCGGCTGCTTCAGCGTTTGAGCTTGAAAAGATGTGAATGTGAATGAGGATATAGTATGGAGGTACCTCCTGCAATGCGTACACACACATATGCTCACAGACACACACCCACACACATACACACACACACACACACATATTCTTAACAACAGTGAGCTCCTCCTTCTAGCCAGTAGATTAGCTTCATTGGCAGGTTTGAGCTGCAGGCAATCCAGACATATACTGTAGACCGGAGGTGCCCTCTTCAGATACCTTGTAGGAGACAACAGGAACGAAACATTGTCTCGTTATAGAATATGACTCATTTTAACAACCGTGATAAAAAATACAATTGTGAAAAAAAGCCTAAAAATAAACTTGTGGAAGCAAGACAGCTTAACAAATTGCTAGTTAAAATGGCTTGCTCGCTCACAGGTGTTCTTAACTAAAATCATTGTGCTCCATACAGCTTGATGAGCAAGTGTAAAGATTCTCTTAATGGGCCTTTCTTTCAGGTAAGTCCCAGGTGAGTGCATTTTTAGGGTTTTACTGTGTCAGGTAGTAAGCCATGGCTCATTCTTCTGATAATTTGCTGCTTCATTGTTTGCAGTTGTATTATCAATGTTTTGCTATAATGCAACTTCGGAGACATTGCTGTTCAAACGGTGTTTCTTTCTTAATATTTAGGTTCTCGGTTGTCAGGGACAACTGTTTTTTTTCCCTTTCCCAGTCTTGCTGTGCTCTTAACTGAATAGCAGTCTCACCCTGGGTTAGCTCAAAATGGCATTATCAATGCCTGCTATCATTCATGAAAAAAATGTGTTGTATGTTTGTTTTAGTAAAGGATTTGATTACATTTGGTTTGTGCCCTCAGACAGGCGTGACGGAGCAGGTGGCAGACCCAATGCAGAGCCGACTGAAGCTTTTCCACAGTAGACAAGAGCCACAAAACCAGCTACTCCAGCTGTTTTTGCACAGAAGTGAGAGGAAAGCACTGATTGTACTACTATCTAATTATACTTCCTTTCTAATTGCCCCATCATACCAAAGGGATACAAGGTGCTTGTGGGCTTTTATTTGCCTAGTTATTTGCTTTATTTGCTCAGAGGAGCAGGGGAGGGTGTGACGTTGAAAATATGATTTTACCCTGAGTAAATAACGAAAAGCGTTTTAGGGTTGATTGGTTGTCAGCCAATTCACTTTTCTTTGCTCATCACTGGAATAAATAATAAAAAAAAGATTTCTAGCTTAATGGCACAGCATTTTTTGTATACCCTTTATTTTATTGTTTACGCCTAAGCTAAAATTGAACAAAAATTAAAAAAATATTATTGGGGAAATTGGGGTACATTGTTAATTGGCTGATTTTGTAGTTGGAGACAGAGGTGTGGGCACTGGCAAAACCACAAACCGCAGACAAAAGGCTTTCATGACACCAACAGCAACATGACCTACAGCGGCTTCACACAAAGCAAACTGGCCACTTTTTATAGGTTGCTGCCAGAAAGCTGAATTCCACCATCTATCAGGGATAACGTATTGTACAGACATGACTTCTTAGAAGAAATGGTTTCTTATTTAAGTAAACTAAGGTAACTTGATTCATATATTCAATTGGTTTTACAATTCTATATCCCAGTGTATCCCGTAAAAAATATATAGTTTTACCCCCCCCCCCCTCCCCATTACGAAATACAATAATGGAACGATCTTTTGAGCAGTTTCCACAGAGCGTATCATCTGGAAAGTCGCCACAGATCTGGTTGTTCTTACAGGTGGCCATTAAATAAGTACAGGGAAAAACTTACTAGGATAAACTTACTAGGAACACACACACACACACACACACACACACACATTCACATATAATCTTTAATTGTTCTGCCCAGGTGAAGAGGAGGGGTTCTGGACCTGCCCAGGTTCATGTCTCTTGGTGAAAGGCAAACATATACAGTAAGCAGATGCAACGGGGGGGCATTGGTGAAGCATCATCCATGACACCTGCTGATTCTCATTTGGGTCAAAATAGACAGACCAGGCTCTGTGACATTTAGATGGGAACCACAGCTGGTTCTGAAAAGGCTGTTGTGTATCATAAGGAGATGAAAAGGGGAGTCACTTCACCCTATCCCGGAGGATGATGATATGAGGTGAATGTTTCCATGGTTCTCAAGCTGGGGTATCGATTCACAACTGCACATACGGCCGTTTCTTTTTTAGTTAACTACCTTGGAGGAATTTTATCAAGAATTTCATAAAAATACTGAATTCTAGATTTTTTGTATTTTAATGCTCACGTCTGATTAAACATCATTCCTAAAATAAATTTGGATTGTGTTGATCTCTTTAAAGTGTTTGTCCTTAAACTTGCCTTAAATTTATGCACATGTGCATGATAGGCCTCTGAAAGATGGAAGGATGAAAAGTTAACAAAAAAGTTTAATTTAGTTATATACCTGCAACCCAGGGGAAATGTGACGATATTTATTGATTTATTAAAGGCTAAAGGATCATAATACAAATAGAAAAAAAAACAGAATGCTTTTTCATATACAGTATTTTTTTAATGACTGGGACCCTATTTTGATCTCCTTGCTCCTAAAAACACTGGGTCCTGGATCTAAAGTTGCCATTTCCCACAATTTCCACCTGTCAGTGCTACTAGCCATCATGTCTGGCTGACCTTTTCACAGGCCACAAACAGTCCTGTTGGATTCTATTCAAACTTTATTGCCACAGCAATAATTTCTTTTTGTGCCTCGGCCAATAGACTTTCCGACAGACAGGGGACACAGGAGGAATGATAAATACGAACACATACACACACACACACACACACACACACACACACAAACAGAGCAACACAGAACACAGGGGGGCTGAAGCCCAAGGGAGTCTGAGCCCCTAGTCGTGATGTCTCTCTCGCGGCATCTTGCCCCAATCTCATCTGACACACCTGGCTGCAACTTGGCCCTGGCTGCACAGTCGCTAGTCAGACTCTGTTCAGCCCACACATAAGGGTACATCAGTTGTGCTTCCTATTTATGGGTCGACGGAAGACTTTTGCATTTTGTCCCTGCGCTTTAGTACAATCTTTATGCCAGCGCGGCTGCCGTCCATCTGCAAACTTGCCTGGTTGAAAACGGGTTAGCAATTAAAACTGCTTAAGATATCATCAGTGGCTCCACCACCAGTTTCCAACGTTAGCAAATCTGACATACTCGTGACCTGATCCTGCTGACTTCAATATATGAATAGCACACACAACCACAACCAAGTCATAATTGTAAAACTTCTGTTTTCTATGTACATCAATACAATCGCATTCACAATGCATTCTGGGAGAAAAGATAAGTACTGATGCTCATAGCCCTGTCAACAGTAAATTATTGCTAATCAAACTGTATGTTGGGATATTAAACTGACAGTTGAAATGCTCCTGAATAATTTAGAAAGAGTGGACAGAAAAACGAGGGTGAAAACATTTGGAAATTATTTAATTTATATTTTTGTGTTTTTGATTGGGAACTCTCTCTTTTTTTTATATATATCATGCACTTGTAGTTTAAACCTGGGACTGTCTTGATGAAGGTTTCACAAATTATCAATTTTGCCTCTTCTGGGTCATTGCATTTTTTAAATAGAAATTAATTTGAATTAAATTTTTCCTGTCCAAAATATTGTACATTTCTGTGAAGAGAGGTATCATCTCCATTGTAGTCCAGGCAGTGAGAACCAAGAACCAAGAACTAAGATTCCCTCTGGAAAATGCAATCGGTTCAGCTTTTTGCTGAATCCATTGGTACCATTGAGGGAAAACGAATGGTGGCAATCATGAAGGAGATTGCAAGCTTGCCAGTGGGCTTGGGGTCTGTTTCCTGAGTGAGTAAGGAGAGTGATTTATAGCAACAAGCGGTACTGCGTCACGTTTTTCAATCAACAAATTTATTAATTAACATTTCACTAACCCATGTGCACTGTTTCGTTCATTCTTTGTTTTCATTTGCCCTGCACCTCTCAGCTTGGTTTCTGTTTTCCTTATAACCCTGTCACAAAGGTTTTGTTGTTGGGAGGGGGGGGATTCATTGTTCTTGTGTTCATGTACTGTTTGTCATGTGTGATTAGAGATCATGTTTAGTTTGGACTAAGTCTCCTGGCTGTGCCTCGAAAGCCGTGTCTGGCTGGGACTCAGTCTGTGTGGGAGCTGTGCTTAGGTTCATCTCTGCTCTGGTGCCCCACATCTCGTGACAGGTACAGCGGCGATGGGCACAAGAGACTGGTGACTCAGGCGCGTGTGTGTGTGTGCGCGTGCATGTGTGGATGTGTGTGTGTGCACGCTTGTGCGTGTGCCTATCATTTTTCCCCCCACTCATTCTCACAAAGCGCCAAGACCTGCAAGCTGTTTTTATTCAAGGAGAAGCTGGTTTGATGATTTGAATTATTGAATTCTTTTTGTGTTTTTAAATGGTAAAAGTTTAAGTTGTAATGATCGTGTTATAAATACACCATAAATTTACTTGGCACAATTGGTGATTACAAATTGGGGAGAAAACAAAAACAAATAATGGTCTGTTAAAAATAAAAAGAAACAACAGCAGAGATTGTTTTGTTTGGACATAGGTTCAACGCAAAAACTAAAATTATGCCGCAGTAAATCACTGGAGTACTATTTTCTTGACTGGTTTGCCCAGTTTAACACTACAGATTACATTTTCATTAGTAATATTAGAAGTTTCATTTAAGAGTGCAGCACTTGTTTGCTCTGTCTAATTGAGCTCAGGCCCAGGTTTTGAGTATGCAAATTATAGCAATTTATATTGACTCCTCAAAGCATTAGGCAAGCTAACATATAGCCCTATTTTGGTTGGAGAACAGAGGCTGTGCTGAATTAAAGAGACCTTGTGAAAATCTTTTGTGTTTGACACCTCTCTTTAAATGACACATTAGTGAAATTGGCATTAATTGCCTCTCGATAGTCTTGGTAGATGTTTTAGTGACTGAATGTTATTAGCAGTGCGTTGTTGGAAAGGTTAGTTGGCATAAATTTAGACAGTTTTGTTTAATTAGTTTCATGTTTTTTTTTTTTACAGCGTTCCAGTCTTTTTGTTCTCTAGTCGCTCTTCTACTCCAGAAGTCATTTTTGTTTTAAAGTAATAAAAATGTTACACCCAAGGAGAGTAAGTGTGCCTCCCGAGCCACTCAGTTGGTGAAGGCAGTCGTCCCAGCTCAGACTGAGCTAGAACATCCTATTGTAAACTTACAGAAAAAGACACCCAGACAACTGATTTTCTGACTGTGATGGGGCTGGGTGGGTAAACTAGTAAATAACCAGTGACTCCTTTCCCCTTCCCAGATTCCTGCCCACCTGATCCTGAAACTAGTAAATAACCCGTGTCTCCTTTCCCCTTCCCA
>JAOYSI010073735.1:0-19499 GCA_025775065.1 Hiodon alosoides | reverse complement strand
AGAGAGAGAGAGAGAGAGAGAGAGAGAGAGAGAGAGAGAGAGAGAGAGAGAGAGAGAGAGAGAGAGAAAGAGAGAGATGACTCACGACACAGACCCCCGGATGCCGGCTAGTTTGCTCATGCAGTCAGTGCAAAAGGCCATTTTGATTCCCTGAAGGCCCATGGCCACGCACCTTGCAAACCTCCTTACACCGGAGTAATTACTCACAGAGGCAGAGTTCAACTGCTCGCCTAACCTCGGATTCACGGTTTTCTTATTACACCTCACGGAACTGTGGCCATGACACTTTCTATTAGTTTTAACAGAAATGAAGGCTCACACGACAGTGAATACAGATGATGTGGTGGGCTGTATTACCCAGAAAATGAGCCCAGTTTGCCCCATGGCTGGTGGCAGATATCAATTGTGAAGAATGTATTTTGTGGTTAAATATCAACAGCCTGTTCTCCTTGAGTGCATGCAGATTTAAATAATCAAAAAAATAAAATAAATAAATAATACATACCCAGAAAACTGCCCCCCAAATTCCATTAGATTATTAGAGTAAGGGGAAAAAATCTGGTTTTACTTGAAAAACGAGCTGATAACGAAACACTTATAGACACACAGCCAAAACAGTCACTTTTTCAACAGCGTGCCTGTGCAGGTAATCACTGGTTTTGCCCAACACCTCATGTTTCTTTCCACATGATAGCTAAAGATGTGTGCCCAGGTGGTGAATAGTGTCCAAAGCAGACAAATGCATTTTAAATCCACTCGGGAAAGGTAGAAATTTACTTTCCTCTTTAGTTCCCGACAGCTCCAACATCAAAATTGATCTCCCTTGAAAAAAAAAAGGCATGCATTTCGCTGGGGATATAAATAAAAAGAAGATCTTCTGAATACCGTGCAAGCCATGCTGAGCATGATCGATATTTTTACGTTAAAAATTGAAATCCGGCGAAACAGGTTCTGAATCGGTTGGACACATTTGCTTGCATTAATTACTTTGTCCTCAAACGATATAACGCCATGGCGCGTTTTTAACATCCGCGTTTCCTGCTCGCATTTATTACCGGGCACGCAGCCATTACCATAGTGAGATAAAGACCGCACAGCCCAGGTGTACGTCCCTGCCCAGGACGTCCAGCAGACGTGTCACGACCTTGTCCGAATGAAAATATTTGACTGACATCGCTAGGCATTACGAGATTTAAACTAACTAAAACTAATATCCACGCTGTAGGTAGATCAGTACGGCAATGAGTGTATTGACGGTGGTTTTTTAACAGATGAATGTTAGTGTTTATGTGGCAGTCAGTTTTCCACTTACTTCCACATGAACCAAGTTAGCCACAACTGCACTCCACAGAGTTTAGGGCAATTATTCACATTGGCAATAGGGTAAAAAACGGTTTTATTTATACCAAAACCAATTGTATATAATGCAGTTACCAATAATACTAGTAACTGATTATAATTGGTAAATTATTTAGGATCTGGTTAATTAATTATTCTACATTTCTATATTATCATTGCCCAAACAAACCACATTGTATAAGCTTTATCAATTAAAAATATATTTAATACAGCTGTATTTGAGCTGATCAGGTGATAATAATAAACATTCATATTTAAACACTATAATAAATAAACTCTACAATTATATAAAATCTATTATTACATTATCTATAAGTATTTAAAATCTGTAATTAGATACTCTAGTCTCCATTCATGGATATGAAGCATTTTAGACATAATTTTTTAACCTAATTATGACTTAGCTATACCCTGGATTATTTACATAACTACTGTTATGTTCACACCATTTGTGGTACACACATTGTCAATTTAAGAAATTGAAGTTCCCTCCTGAAAAGTGATTTTGAATCACATTTTCATTTTCGCATGAAAAATGTTGTAAATACAAACTATTTCACTAATAACTGGAAAACATAATACCTCTGGTTTTAAACCTAACAACAACAAAAAAACTCACTAATGAGCTGTATCACTAACGAGTCATTTCACTTACGAATCATTTCACTGACAGTAAGATATCTGAAGCCTGATACCCTGTCTCAGTTTGAATAGGTGTGTATAAGTTTGAATAGGTAGGCCTCATAGCCCGGGGTTTATAGAACTGTCTTAGTTCCTTTTTAAGAATTGGAGTTTTAGCATGCATTTTAAGGTGCTTTTCTTTGAGCTCGGGTGTGAGAGTCAGTCTAGCCCTGAGAGGAAACAGGCGCTCAGTTTCATCGTTTTGTTACGGACTATGGACCTATGGATTTGCAGCTGTGGTTTGAGATCACTAATATTGAAATCACACACATCCGAGGTTGAATATCAGTGCAAGCGAAGATAAGGAAAGCAGAGAATTCTTCCACCCAAGCCTGTTTAAAAAAAGCATCTGTGTCTGCTCTCTACGGAAGGCTGTCAGGGCCCCGTGAAGGTCAGTGTGGATTCAGCATGCAGCGCATATTGAGCTGTTTCAGATGGGGAAGTGATGTTGCAAAGAGAACAGTGTTTTGCCTCCTCCACGCTGTCATTTACACACTCATGAAAGACACTCTTTGGCCTTTCGGCTTTTTTGGCAGTAGCAGGTCTATGTGTACCGACCTCCCAAAAAAGTACAAAGAGGTCCCCCGAATTAAATGAACGAGATTCACCTAGATATTCACGAGAACCAGCTTTCTAGATTTCTGTTTTTTTGTCATGATCTAGCACTAAGCAGAAATATAGCACCTCATTTTAAAAGGTCAGTTTCTGTAAAATTCTTGCAAGATGGTGTGGCACAGGAGAGGAGGCCGCTGTGTTTTACTGTATGGGGGCCATTTTATGGATTGCAAGGACAAACTTGCAAGGACAGAGTTTTTCAGATATGCGTTTGACTTTTCAAAAATGTAAACGAAAAAAATTGGAACCAAACATCCACATCCGGCCAATATAATATGTGCACAGTCCAGCTCATACGAAAATGGATCGCACCCACAGAGAAGCGGATAAAATGATGAAATATTGTAAATATATCAAATCTATATAACATGAGGATGATTGTGTTTTTGAAATTGGTGTTTATTGCAGGTTCTGCTGTCATTTTCTTTTCTTCTGGATTTAAAGAATCTCACAGGACATGCAACCATGCTTACCTTGAGGATCAATCATCAAACTTTCTTTATTTCTCCCCATGGTCAACACGTCTCATAACCTTCCTCTGAGGGCATCCTTGTTTTCTTTTTTTCCACCAGGTTTTAAATGCGCACCAATCCGTCCTGGGTTGTCATGTTGCATCAGCGCTCTCCCGATAACTTCCGCCCTGTCTCCTTCTAACAGGAAATGCTTTTGACGGGCACTCACACCCAGCTCTCTCTTCATCCATATGTGTGCGATTGAAAGACCGACCTCTGTAAATAAGTAATGATTGCGTGGATGTGGCACGTGGATTCATCTCCTTTTCTCTTCACTGTGACTCAGAGCTGTTGAATATAATGGGTATAGACATGCGGTCATACCAAACTACAATGCAAGCACTTCACCCAATTGTATTCATTAATTTGTATTAATTACACAAATTAGTGTCCTTATCTTTTTATTTTGAAAGACAATACAATAATAATAAACTAAACATCGGCAAATACTATAAAATCTAATATTCTACATGCGACGCAAATAGATACGTACCACTTCTTTATAAACGTTGGATATAAAGCCTATGTCTAGTAAGCTTTTTATGTCAAAAGGAGCGGACTACCAATAGTTTACTCAAAAACGCTCCTTCGCTTCCTCCAGGCTGCAGCCGAAATGAGAATTTCCCAGAGTGTAAATAGTTTGAATGAGTGCTCTGGAATTCAAAGGGGATTAAGGCGTTTCTGACGTTATTCAAGCCGTCCGCCGTTCAGGTTAGCGATGCGGTGCTATCGCCCGTAATCACCGGCGGCGGGGATTAGGAGTCTCAGATGGGGTCTCTCACTACGCTGGGCCAAGGCTGCGGCGGTCTGGCCGCCTGATTGAAAAGTCAGCATAGACTCCGAAAGCCTACGGAAATCCTGTTTCCCCAGTGCAGCACAAATCTCTGGGTTGCAGAGCCCGGCTGAGCCGCGTGGCTCACCAAAGCAGAGTCCCGCCGTACCCCCTGTGTGGGGGTAATAAAAAGCTGTTGTGGTATTTATACAGGTCAAGAGATTTTTCTATTTTTCCCATCTTTTTTATTGAACACGTCAAAGCATCACAATAACAACATACAAATTCTTATTAATATTCAAAAGCAAAACACATTTATACATGCAACGATAGGGTTTAAGACAATGAGTAAATTATTTAATTAATAATTGCGTTGGAATGTGAACTTATGCTTCACTTGAACACATTTCTGCAAGGCCATGTTTATTCGCAGACGAAAGATAACAAACAATCGCCTTTTCCAGGAGAGCCTGTGAGATTTTGAAATAAAAACTCATTTAGCAGTACTTCTGTCTACCTTTTGGACAGCTGCCCTTAAAGGAACAACAAGAAAAAATTCTTACCAGTTATGTAACATGTTCATTGTTTAATCCTTATACACTTATAGGAAGATAATAATTATAAATTATTTTCTTTCGAACATCACTGACTAATTTAAACAAGATTTTCGGTGCCCCGACAAGATTTAGGAAATACAATCAGATATATTGTCTGGTTACACTGTATGCCCTGTGCTAAGAAAGGGGATGATTCTATTTCCTCAGACAGAAACACGTTACGCAGGACATTGTTGCCCTATTCTGTAGGGGAAAGTAAGTTCATTTGATCAACAAAGTTCTCCTCTGGCTGAAGTTCAATTATGAAGCAGCTCATTAATTAAGAACCTACTGCTGCACACAGGCAACAGGCGACATAAAGAAAACTAAATATGTGTTTCTATGGGTGTGTGTTCGCAAATAAATAAATAAAGTAATGGCTGAAGAGTAGTCATGTCAAAGATTATTGCTCCAGAACTATAAAGTGGATTGTGTTTCAATCACGTCAAACCGCGAGGCCTCTTCATTCCGCTTCTATACCATGATTGTCTTCTGTGTCCCTTACGTAAGAATGACTGTCATGTGTACAGTCACAACACTGAAACACTTTCATCGACATCAAAATATACATTATGATACTGTCAAAAGGTACATTATTACACAGTAAAAAGAAAAGAATTACAGAGTTAAGCCAACACCATGTTTTACTTTGTCTTCTCCAAAGCCAGGGTCTATAAGCTCCACAAGTGCTTTCTGCAGTGAGCCAGCGCGCTACCTGACGCCAAGCTACATGACGTTTGGTCGCGGCAGGATTTTTCTAGAAAAACCACCGGAAGGCTTCCCCACCGCTGACAGGTGTCCTCTGTGGAGAAAGAAAACAAATATTGTCAGCAACGCTAAGGGAAACACACTCAAAACCAGTCCGTACAGATGCACATTTAAAAGGAAAAATAAATAAAATAAACCAAAATACTAATTACAGTCAATTACCTCTTCAATACTTTAGCATAATTTTCCATGAAGCTACAATTAAATTGTTAATTACAGTGGTTCATGCTGCTGAGGAACAAGGGATCGTTAAGTCATCTTGAGTAGGAGACACGTCAGTATTCACATCTAGAATGCCTGCATCTCCTTTCAAAAAGGAATTGGGCAAATAGAACATTCATAATAACTTTTCCCATTTACAAATGGTTTTGTGTTGACAGGAAAATACCAGCAGTTAATGAGAATCAGCTTGCATTAGAGTAGAGAGTCACGCCTCTATACCCTTATAATATAAACTTCACAAGCAACAACAGACTAACCTGGAAATAATCAGGTCTAACATGAAACCAAAAAACAAATTGAATACACTTACATACAATCACTATGCACAATGATACTAAGGACTGGCCACTAAGGCATATGTTGAGAGGGCAGGAGTGGTGAAATGGGAGGTGAATGGTATGTGAGATACTGAACTGAACGGTGATGCCTCCAACATTATACAAGGGCAAGGGCCCTCAGCACATTACTCAGACTGATCTGGGTTCAGAGAACTTGACTTAGGCGACTGTGATTCTGTGAACAGACATTTGGATTGGTGTTCTGCTGTTTAACCCTGTTGAGCCAGTGAATCATATTGAAAACTCAGCCAGCTTTAGCAGGAAGTGGCCATTTTCAAACACAACGCACTGCAAAATCTATATTTACCATTGCATCGCAAAGCATAGCTAAGAAGCATGAGAAAATTCAAGGAACAGATAATCTCTGTATCAGTAGAAATAATTTAATCATTCCCTCCCAAAAAATTTTATAATGAAAGGGAAAAAAAACAACGACTCCCTTTTTCAAATTTCAAATTTCAAACATCCTTGTTCTAAATACAACAGGAACAGCAGAAACTTCATATTGGGTGCAGATAATTAAATAAACTACAGTACAAAATTTTAGCAAATATAAATGTTCTATGGAATTTACAGGGCAAAATATAGTTATAGATACATATAGATATGCGTTCTTACAAGATGTCGACTCGAGAAACTGTAAAATATAAACAAGGAGAGGAAAGAGACATAACTTATCAAATATAAATCTTGAAACTATATAAAATAAACTGTGTAACAAATAACTCAGTGCTTTAACATGTTAAATTGTGACATGGTGTGCAGTTTGCTTTGTATTTACCCTTTTCTTTTGTATTTTAAATTTTAAATTTTGAGGTGAAACCATTTTTGCTTGTCGTGAAATTTGACATGGAATATGTCAGATTCCTCTGCTGGGAAGGCAGATTGTTGTTCAAAGCTCTGGTTTCTCTTTTTACATATTTTTATATAGTTAGCTGCAGAAAAACCTTTGCTACGATTATCTTTTTCTAAATGGTATTTTTTTCTCTAAAACAGAGCCGTTTATCTGCTATAAGGGTTTAATTGCTGCTGTGACCATGCATTTTCAGGCATTCATTCACACAAACATCTGCATTTCGTTGCTGTTGCACTCATCCATGCTTTGTTTTAACTTCACCGTCTTTGGTTTTCCTTACGTGTAACTCTGACACCATTCAGTCACCAGCCATGTCAATAAACAAGCACTGCAAAACTAGGCCTAAAGGAGGTCTGTATTCCATGTAACAACATTATAACACAAGCTATAGACACCTACATAATTAAATCACTTAAAATAAACCAGAAGAAAAATGATAGGTGCAATGTATTATGGGATTGGTACTAAGGCACATATTAGCATCTTATCATGTAAGTGAAGTAAGTAGTTAATGTTTGGTACAAGAACATCTCTATCTTACATAGTTATTAGGAACTAGTTGCAAGAGACCAGAGCCTAAAAATACATTTCCCCCCAATGAAAGAAAACATTAATTAAATATTTTTAAGTATAGCCATGTTGCTGTGGCCTTCAGCATGGGAGAATGCCAGTAACTAAAGGGATTTTAACCCCCAAATCAAATATGGTTCACGAAGGGATTCAAATAAACATCTTATGGTAGATCAATAACTGTGGCTTCCAAACGGATGTGCAGCGAGCTACCGACCGTAATGACCATGATCGTCGCTCTGGCGATCTGGGTTTTGTTACGGCTTGCAACATTTACCTGGGTGCTCTGGTGTGCTGCTCACAATCCCATTTCCCACTGAAATAACCCAGTGCCTCCCTGCTCCACCAAAACCTCCCGGCCCCACATCTACAGGTGCTTCACCAACAGCAGTATGAGTTAGCATCCTTGTTGAAAAGCGGCACATCGTGGATCTTGGACAAGGGTAATGGGGATATTTTACCCTAAATAAAAACAGCTGTACCGGTATTGAAGAAACGCATTAATTCAACTCGGATGAGTTGATGTGATATTCTTTCACATGCCGTCACAGACACCTGCACCAAAAATTCTACATTCTTCTTCTACATTATTCTGAGATAAGAAATATCAGCGCCTGTTTCGTTTGAAACATTGAAAATGAGGAGCTAAAAATCTATGATTGCCACCCTCTATTCCTATATATCTATCCACTGGGAGATCCAGACAGGTCTAGCTAATGGCAGGGCCTGTGTGACCCCACGCAGACCGCACAGGAAGTCAGACCCTGAGCTGCTGACTCATAATCAAACAGAGCCGCTGGGAGTGAGGGCCCTTCCACTCCCCGCCTCCACCCAGAGCTTATGGTGCAAGAACATTCGCTCACCCAGGGGGTTATATGGTGATAATACCACGCAATGTGATGAGGATTATAATGGGCAACACAGCAGTGCCTGAATCAATGCTGAGCTGTCAGCGGGACGGAGCGTAAAAGTGAAATATTCTCACCAGCAAACGTTAAAGACCAAACAAGCACACAAACAGCGCCGTTGCACGACCAAGCTCCCTAATAGAATCCCACAGGCATTTTGAGGCAGCAGCATCACAACCACAGGCTGTGAATAAATTACCCTTTTGAACTTCAGAGTACTGCAAATCCATTCGGTTTCATGCGAGGCGTGTGCGCGCCGTTTGCTCCTGCACGCTAATCTTTCTCCCCATCATAAAATATGCAGTTTTCTGTAATCGACCGCAGCTCGTTTAGGAGCAACCCCCCTTTAAAACGAATAAAATCTCAGAAATACACGTGAGACGCAGGAAGAAAATGTAATTAGGTGACCTAGCCAACGCATTGTTGAATGAAAAGGTAAAAATGGCAGAAGCTGAGCGACAGTGGCTGTCACCGGGCAGATCTTTCCCTCCTTACTAGGGGAAGATGAATAGCAGCCTGGGGAGTGTGGCATTGTGCTCCCGAACGCTCATTATAAACGCACGGGCCATACGTTACCCTGACATACCTATTATTTATTAAAGTATGGAGTGGGAACCAGGCCACCTTCCACAACTGCAACTCCTCGGGAGCGATTCTGACAGCTACCCAAATAAATAAATAATTTCTTCACTGACAAAAGGCTTGCTGTCTCCAGGCTCCATACCGTGGTTACAAACGCATTTTCACACCATCTCGACTGTAACAAAACAATACATTTGAGACAAATTATGAGGTCAATTTAGAATTTTTCACCTGTATATTTACATTAAACCCTTTAGACCATACACTTGGTATATAATATATTTGAATACAACGACAAATTACAAATAAAATATGTGTGATATAAGTGTGAATTATATATTATATGTGATATAAAAGTGATTACATTAAATGAGAGCAAAAACCATTTTTATTTTATTTATTAATCCTCGTACACAGTAACGGAAAAATAGTAAAAGAGACAGAAGAGAATGGAACGAAACACAAGCCCTACCATTCAGCCAGACCACGGCTACTCCCAGCCTGAAGGAAATTTCATAGAGGCATTCGGCCATAACTGATGTGCTCTGGATTGCTTGCCACTTTATTCTGCGGGAATATTGAGGTGGTGCTGGGCTCAAACCTAGAAGGTATAGCAATCAATCACCAGTGCTCTGAGAAGGAGATATCTCATCTCCTAGTTCGTAGCCAATATCCCAGGCACCAGCACTGCATACACTAAGGCGTTCACTCAAGGTCGCCGTTGTGGATAGAAGCCTCACCTATTAGTTGATCAATTGATCATGGCTTCAGTTTAATTAAGAACAATTAAAATCTTATATAATCATGCAGTCACGTGCAAAATAAAAGCGAATGCCATTAAAACTATAGATGGTTCAGTTTTACTTAGAATGATTGTGTGTGTTTGCCTGGGGATGCATGACTCTGAAACTGCTTATTCATTTTATATTACAGATAAATGTGATATATAGCTGTGTGGGTAAGCCAAACTGACAATAACTATATATAAAACTACCCACGCTAATATGCAAGAGCCCCTAGGAAAACACTTAAAGACAATAATACCACCTGCAAATCACATTTAACATAACTGTATTTAATTGTAATGATAAACTGTATTCATCATTACACACTTTTTTCCAGACATGAATTAAACAGGAAGTAGATAACATAATGGCAAACAGGATGCTGATTACCCTTCAAAGGCCAGCCAGAGGCTGATGTCACTTTCACTGGCTAGGAACATACTAACTGAACTCTGGGTAATACCTCTTCAACAAATCTTTAAAATCAAATGTGTCTGAAACTGATTAGACCATAAGGGGGACTGGACCTTCCAGTTAGACCCAATTAAAATATTTTCCAAACACGTAAAAATATTAAACTTTGAGCATGTGGAAAATCTTTTTTTGGAACTAGTGAAACCTTAATAGTAACTTAACTAGTAATTAGCATTAATTTAATGAAACCAGGTAAACTTTTTATTTTTACTTTAGAGTTGTATATATTAGATAATCTATAAAGGTGGTAAAGAACCAAAAACACTTGTCATGCATTTGGTTACTTTACATGTGTCTAACTATCGATCAAATAAATATAACCATATAACCATACAGCCCCACTGAAAATATTACCCGACATCCTGTTCTCCCAATAAAAGACACTCCAAAAAGACATTCCAAAAAGAAGCTATCGCCAAACAACACAGCTAGCATGCTTTGAGTCTATAGAAGATTAGGTACCATCCAGTACTTCCCAAGTTTATCCCCGATAGGCTGTCTCCAGAGCTACTCACCTTAGTGGACCAATTAGCCACTAGGCTACGTGGTGTGCTATCTAATCTCACGCGGCACGCCTCTCTCGGCCACTGAGAGGAGGGAGTGGTGTTTATGCTTGGGGATGGCGTGAATCTGTCCCTTGTGTTAGACGGTCATTACGAGAGACGCCAGGATGCCGTAGAGAACGCAGAACAGGCAACTGGGGATCTGGCACATAAACATTCAATTTCTCAGCCAAAAGTTGTTGTTTTTCTCCCCCCCCCCCTCCAAACAAGGGGTGGTGTCGCTGCACACCGTCAAGAGTGTGTGTGTGTGGGGGGGGGGGCACTTGAGAGAAGGGTAAATGAGGCAACATATTGCAGGTTCTGTGAAATGTTCAATCAAAATGCAAAACAGAAGCAGGCCTCTTGGTTTTGAGCAGATTCTGTGGCATATGGGTAGGAGCCCAACACTCCAGCACTGTGCTTCTTCTAAACGTTTCTAAATTAAGCTTATGGATTGCAAAATAGAACTATCCACCTATATTTCATAAACATGTATTTTCACAGATATTTAAAACAGAGCTCCGAAATGATAAAAAAACAACAAAAAAAAACATGTGGAATAGCAAACTGTTTTATTTTTTAATTTTTTTAAAAATTAAAAAGAATTTGAAAGAATTTGAAAAGAATTTGTGTGTTTATGATTATCATAGCCTTTCTGAGAGTTGCACAGGTCTTCCAACAGTAATGCGTAATAGCAAAATAAGAGATCCAGAAAGAATCGGTACTTTGGAGTCAGGACAGGTGCCAACAGCACTTTGCAGCGCTTTAGACCCACCCTGCATTACGCCCCCAATGATGGTGCTGTCAATCACAACTGGAGGAAAAAAACACACAAACAGGGAAAACTCAAAACCGTAGCTGACTTCTGCTAATTTTTAAGCCCTTGTTTGTGTTTCTCTGAAAGTGAAAGGTAAAGTGTTCTCAAATATACCAGTTATGCAAAAACAATGTATTCACTTCTACAGGACAGGCAACACTATACCATGCAACTCTATACCATGCAGCTCTATACCACTCAGCTGTATGCCATGCAACTCTATACCACTCAGCTCTATACTATGGAACTCTATACCACGCAGCTCTATACCACTCAGCTCTATATCACCCGGCTGTATACCATGCAACTCTATACCACACAGCTTTATACCACGCAGCACTGTACCACTCAGCTGTGTACCATGCAGCTCTATACCACGCAGCTGTATACCACTCAGCTGTATACCATGCAGCTCTATACCACTAAGCTCTATACCACGCAGCTCTGTACCTCTCAGCTGTATACCACGCAGCTCTATACCATGCAACTCTATAAGGTAATAAGTAGTATGTCTAGGGCACTGCTAAACATTGTGTTAAAACAAATCGAAGCAAAACACATTAAATAAAACACCTGTTAAATAAGGACAGTTACAGAATAATTTTAAAAAATGTTCTGTATTGACATATGAGTTTCTCAACCCTGTTCCTGGAGTACCCTCAACACTACACATTTTGCATGTCTCCATTATTTTACACACCTGAATCTACTGATTAACTCATTAGAAGAGCACTTAATGACCTAAACTGGGTGTGTCAAATAAGGGAGACATGCAAAATGTGTAGTGTTGGGGGTCCTCCAGGAACAGGGTTGAGAAACTCTGACATACGACATATACTGCTGTGGTCCTGACACTTCAGGATGTCCCTCAAAATGGACAAAATATCTCTGCTTGTACAGCATCAGATGAATTCTAATTTTTTTGGCTTCAATCCAATGGATTAATGGTCCATTTCATGGTTACGTTGTTAAAGTGCTACAGATTGCACCGTGTAAACCCAACACAAGTACATAGATGGCATCTTGAAGTGAAGTTTTTACAATAAAATTTCAAACTGATTCCTCCTTTTCTGGACCACCAACCAGTTGCAAGTCGCTCAGATAGAAGCAGAGCCTGACGTCAAGTGCCACATTGCTGTTGTTTAGAGTTCTGTAGTGAGGAGGTAGCTCATCACTATTCACATGGCAAACTACAATGCAGAACTGTGAAGCTGTGTACATCCACGTGTGCTGTCTCGCGCTGTGCACAAGTTACGGATGATAACAGTGAGTCTGATTTCCGTTCACAGTTCAGCTGCCTCGATGCACCTTTTAGCCCTGATTGGAGGCAGCGTTTTTAAAAATGGATGAATTTTTGAACCCCCTTTGCTGTGTTCATGAGCTACCCGGATTCAGAAAATAGATTCTGCAATTCACAGTGTAAACCGCAGCCGACACCTTGTGCGTCACCAAAGACAGGGCCTGGCTAAGGTGCCACACGGGTGAGATTGGTGTGATGAAGTGGCCTATGAAAGGCCGGATGGTAAGATCTGGTAAAATCTGTGAAATCTGACTGTTCTGACAGCAGCTTAAAGATGCCCTTTAGGTAGAGACAGATTTCTGTGGTAACAGCTGTTTTTTTTTCCTCCAGCCCCAATCAAATTCATATGCTGTTTAAAAAGCCAGTACAATTCAGAGTAAGTCAGTATCTGCCATCCCAATCAATTCAAATATTTAAGGGGTATCGGTTCCCCCCCTCATTCATGCAGAAACTGCTAGGGAATAATTATCCCCTTCAGAGAAGTAAAAGATTGGCGGAGACGGCCACAAAACAATTGTCTATTACCTCAACAAATAACAAATCGCAAATTTTAATTAGCTGGCCTTTACTAGGCTTCCTGTTAATAAATTAATAAACCAAAAATGCGTGAATAATTTCTTTAAGGTTTTGATTTCTTCAATGATTTTTTTTTTCCGTAAAAGGTTTCTAGTGACCGTTCCGACTTTCCATTACCTCATGTGTTCCCTGAAGCACAAAGGAACACATTTCACACACCTCTGCTGCTAACGTGGTAACTGCGAGACAGCCGTTTCTCACTTCAACAGGTGAGCTCTTTTTTTTAACTTCCTGCTACACAAGACAGCCAATAACATCAGCACCTCATTGGTTCCATCACGTCAAAGCGAAACGGTTTCTTATTACCATACCATAACAGGCGCACGATTATTTTATGCTTGATTAATAAACAGAAAAAGCAGTGGATTGTCATGTTTCTCTGCTGGATAACTGAAACTTCTATGCAAACTTGCACATCAGTCGTCATCAGAATGAAAATATATACAAGTAACTTGTGTTACTTCCATTACTATTGGGCAAGAGAATAATCTTTCACACCACAGAGTTATGCATAAATTTATAACAATCTATGGTGTATAACAGATATTGATTGTGCAAATATATGTAAGAAATCAATCAAATTATATAGCAACTATAAAGTTGGTCAGATTTTAGCTATAATTATTTGCAAATAAATTTTTCAAAGACCTATCAGCTCACATAAATCACACTGCACAAATGTAATTCCTATTTTACATTTAGAAGAACTGATAGTGACAGAGAATTCCACCAACATCAGCGCTTTAAAGCAACGTTTTCCATTGCACAAGCCCTTGCTTCCTGTTGTTGTGCCCTAAGCCAGTTCCATATCAGCCAACCATGCCACAGTAATGCTGACCAAAAACAAGCTTGAATTTAAATGTCCCCGTAAATGACCCTGTGGTGGAGGAAAACCGACGTAAGGCCCTTGGAACCGTGGAAAACCAGGATGATACAGCGTTGTAGGCATCTAAAGAACACAGGAAGTGCTGAGGTAAACATCTCACATCTTTGTTTTAATTGACAGGACAGTTTTCTTGGGTTTGGCTCCTCGTAGCATACACACGACACACAGTCTTCGTATACTGCGTAAGGGAACCGTACAACTAAACGTTGAGGCCTGTGGTTTGGAAGATCGGTCTTGGAACAGCTATAAATCACACACTGTGAACGCCTTGGCATGTTTTTCTTAGGAAGGGGTGCCCCGGACGAGCAGTAAGAGCCAAAAAAAAAAAAAGCCCGTAAGACTCACAACCCCGAGCTCTCAACACTCTCCAGGGGGAGAGGTCAGCGCTCAGAACAACGGTGCGCACTGTGTCAAACACATACGGTAAAAACATGTCACCTTTAAACGTCCAGTCGCCACCACAGTCTACCTACATGGTCGCTGTTAAAATGGTGAGATATTTCCTGCATGCACAGTCTTTTCCACAAACTCCCCGTCACATCATTCATCTCAGCAGTGGAAGAAGGTTAAATGACACCATGTACAATTTCCGCTGTTTACTCATTTACACAGCTATATATTTATTTGGGGATTTTTGGGCTGACTGCCTTGTACAAGTCCAATAACTCCACTGGGACTCACCACCACTGACATTTTTTGACCTTCAACTCTTTGCAAATCTTCACACCATCCAACCATTGTTAATCCATGATTGCTGGTTAACCCAATAATTTCCATTTAGGTTTGCAACTGCTGCAACTCAAATATAACAAATTAATTTCAAACGTTTACATTCACCCTTCAATACAAAATGTTAAAAAACAAAAATAAAATAATTAGTTTGCCATTTTGGACAGTGAAGTTACTAGATAATGTCAACATAAACTCATTTTGATGACCACATCAGAAAATAATGTACAAGGTTTCACCACAGAAAGCGATTGTTTTGTTTTCTTGTAAATGAAAGTATCGAGCAGAGAGATTTAATCACATTTTTCAGTGTTGTATTTTTTCTGTAACACACCAGTTTGTACGGAAACGCCAAAGGAGGGGAGTGTATGGTAACTCCAGCTAGCCGCGGAGGTAACCATTCGGAAGACCTATCTCCTGCAGCTGGCGCAGTCAGACGCAGGGCCAATGGCAGAGGAATGTGAGGAAGATGAAACAGAGAGCACTAAACACAGTTTGTCACTGCAGATACAGGAAAACGGGGACGGCGACATCACACACTGACACTTTATTTTTTGTGTATGAATGGGTTTACCTAGCCAAGCCAGGCTATTTGTAGCTATTTCTCTCAGTATCTTCTCCACAGATCTGCCTTGCAGGAAGACTTGTCTGTTTATCAGTGAGGTGAATATATAGGCCCCACCCAGCAACCACAAAGTCAATAATTTAAAGAATTACATTTTTAAAAGCATGCACGATGCCAAAATATGTGCTATATTTAGACCCAAGTATTTCTGAATGGATGGGATATGGGTGGCTAGTTGAAAATTATTATCAATATAATCATTGGTTTCCCTGATGTGATAAAAAGTAAGGTGAGTAGATACTGTATATGTATTCATTACACACAACTTCAGAATGTAGAATAGTGATGTTGCTAAATCTCAGAATGTAGGTATAATAGAATAGAATGGAATATTTGTGATGCATAGCTCAGTTTGTGGTACAAGTTTCTTTTAGTAAACAAGATGCACGTTCTTGTTTCTTGTATCTTGTTAATAAGATACATACAGAAATATTTGCAGAATTAACACAATTTGAAATGCTCATTATGTACTGCTTTGGTAATTTTCTATCTGATCAACAGAAGGGCTATTTTACAACTTTGTAATTAAATACTTATTTATTTAATTTAAAATATACTTAAATATGAATTATTACATATTTAAGCCTACCTGCTAGATTTAAAGGCAATCATGTACACTGACAATTAATAACAAATTCTAAAATATGAATGAACTGTTTTCATTAGTTAGTGGACATTAGTTCAAGGATCATGCTAATTAATTTGTTGGAAATATTTCATGACTGAACTTCGGCCTCTAAATTGACATGCGGTTTACATAATTTATTCTGAGTGAACTCCTACGACATCCAGCTAACTAAACTTCTCGCTTCTGAAGGGTGAAATCCTGCTTAAATCTAGGATAAATTATTGAAACTTGTCTGGAGGCCATTTAGTGGTGTGAGAAATGTTACGTTGGGAGCAGAGGCACTCTGCCCCCCGGAAAGTTATAAGGAAAAGAAATATATATCGATGGAAATCTCAGAGCGGGGCCGAATTTACAAATGAACTGTTTGGCCAATATCTATTTTTCAAACTGCAACGAGAGACAACTTACAGGCATACAGAAATGGAGCACCATCCTGGGGTCCATACGGCAGGGCGCTAGCCAACCCTCCCAGGTCTTGCATTAGCGAACTAAATTAAAGGCGATATTAGAGTAAATTGGCTCTCCGGTTTCAGGGGTGTGAGTAAAATAGCGATTAGCATTTTCCACCGCGGCTTAAGTCATAATTAGTTCAGGGTGATTCCCAAGTGGAAACATGACAGCCAAAACTGACTGGCTGCCAGTGGCTTATCACGTCTTCCAAGGCAGACAGCATATATGGGCGCGCTGTGTGACAGTGCGTGCGCCCGCGCGTGTGCTCTGTGCATAGGCCAGGAATTCTAATGAGACTCAAGGCAACCCCTTTGGGGCCAGCATATTATTGCACTTCCTTTGGAGCAAGTTATAGTTTATGATGTCGAATTTCGCCTATATAAACACCATGCTTGCCAACCTCCTTCCATTTTCATTAACGGCCATTCAACAAACCTGGGAATCAAAATATAAAAAAAAAAAATGCATTTCATTTAAAAATTCACATTATAAATCAGAGAGTGTGATAGGGTAAATATAAATTACAGCATTGATATTTTAAAGAAACAGCTCTCTGTGTACTTGAATGATAGTTAAAGCCAGGGTTGGCATACGTAGACAGTGACAAAATAGCTATTATCAGGGCATGATAACGTCTTGGGTCCCTCTGAGCTTCTGTAGATGAGAAATTCAGCATTCCATTTTATAAATCAAATCCATTTAATAGATTGTGCTGTCAAACGTGTAATTCCCCGCCCACATTGCAAGTCCCGCAGAGCTCCATACGACCATACTAGACGTAGCAACTATTTAAGACTAGCTATTATTTTATTCTGCGGCAAAATATCCAAATGACGGAAACCCAACCACACCTGACAGGTGTCTTGGAGGCATAGGATGATTTAGAATGGAAAACACACACATGCTCTTACATAACAATTTTACAGCATTTCAGTTTCACGACCCTTTTCACTGAATGGTGTGAGGGATAATTGAATTACTGAGCACTTAAGCTATATATATATATTAAGGCAACAGGAGAAACACATCCACTCTCTCTGGCTTGATGTTCAGACATTAAGGCTTTCTCGAGACAACACAAATTTTTACTTAATATCGTAAAAACAGCAATAGTATGATTTTAAAATAAAAATATGTACTAACTATTATCAACGGTTTAGGGTCATCCATAAGTCAATAATTCACAAAATCATCTTATGATCATTCACAATCTTGTTTTTCATTGTGTTTATGATACAAACATTGTAATTCTTTCCAGGTAGACACACGTGTTCTGCTGAAGCAGTTCTGCAGTACATACGGGGACAAAACTCACTAATCACAGAAAACTGTATTTAATAGCTTTCATTCTTTTTCTAACTAAATTAAATAAGACAATTACATGTACATGTATCTTACTTAGAAAACGCTATTAAGTACAGTTTTACTTCATGCAAATGGTGGATTGTCAAAGTTCTGATTTAGTCCCAGCCCTAGTTGTGTTATTCATAAACTGTTACTGTTTCATGGTGTTGATGTTGTAGTTTTGCTCATGGTATGCAGGTTAGACACGTATTTCAACATTAGACAGAGTATCCTTAAAAGTCCACCATTATAGATTCACAATAGACCAGCACTGATTAGAAGCCATTAACACAAAGAAACATAAAGAAAACCCCACACTTGGGAGAGGAAACACAGGCCTTGCTTCATTTTATCAATAAATAATGAATATATTTTAGGACATTACAGTTCTGAAATATTTACAATTCAGTAACGATACGTACCCAGGATGTGTAGTCAATATGTAGGCAAACACTTTAATAATTAAAATAAATATTAAATATTTAGGCAAACACACAATTAATCTAAATATTCAATATTTAGGCAAACACACTTTAGATGAATTGAGCTTCCGTGTGATTATTAAGGGGTTTTCCGATATATTTTCATGAAGGAGCGACTACCAAAATACGGCATTTGTATAAGACATTTTCTACACCCCCATAAATGTGCACAGTGAACATTCATCGACAAGCACAGAGTTGAAAACGTTCATGAAAGGTTCACAGGCAAAATGATGGACCCTGCGAAATTCAATAAGAATGTCAAAACCCAGCTTAAATAAATAATCACAAAAATATAATGGGCCCACGGAACAACCAAGACATTTGAATGTGTTAAAGAAAGTATAATAAAATTGTTCAGAGCTACAGTCAGAGAATGAAAGTAGACTAGGATTGATTATCATGGTAATCGCCAATCAGTTTGGCAGAAAACGACACAAAACAGCACGCACACACAAAAAAGGAAACTATGGGGTGTTTTTTTTTTAATGCACGGTTAGCCCTGCATTACCGTTTCTCCATTGGAACTGGCTGGGTGGGATATCGATTCATCTGCACAGACTCTGCATAATTGGCCAAAATGGAAAGGGATTTCTTGCCGTTGAAAACCATTCCTCAGCTCAGCTTGGAGCTGAGCCAAGCCCGGGGGTTGTTCCAGCCCCTGCCTGACTGGCAGCAATTAGGGGGGGCCCGAGCCAAGCTCAGCTTGCGCTCCACGCAAACGCCCCTAATTACTGCCAATTAGGCTAGGCGGGTAGCAAGATTTAAGGAGCCAGGGACATTCAGGCATGGGTGGGCATGGAAACGGTGTTCTAGGGCTTAAGTGTCGCTGAATGAAAAGGTTAATTCTTTCCAATGCTGAGATAATAATAAAGTGTGTGTGTGTGTGTGTGTGTGTGTGTGGTTGTCTGTCAGAGTGCGTGTGTGTGCGGGGGGGGCATGTTTGTGTGTGTGTGTGTGTGTGTGGGGGTGGTGTTTGGTGTGTGGGTGTGTGTGTGTGGGGGGGGTGTTTGGTGTGTGGATGTGTGTGTGTGTGTGGGGGGTGTTTTGTGTGTGGGTGGGTGTGTGTGTGTGGGGGGCGT